>PVKP010011141.1:0-24480 GCA_004027715.1 Plecturocebus donacophilus
CTCACCTGCCTTTATCTGAGGCTTGTCTTTTATTTCTTTTTTTGTTTGTTTGTCTTCAACTTTTAAATTTTATTATGAATATTTCAAACACAGAATTAGAAAGTTTCACTGAACCCCCAGGTATCCATCCCCCAAGCTGCAAAACCATCAACTCATGGCCTCTTGTTACATCTAACTCCACCTTACTCACTGCTTCTCTCCCTTAGTGGCGTTCTATGAAGCAGGTTACAAATAATATATAATCTCACTTATAAAAAATTTAGCATTATCCCTAAATGATAAGAACGCTTAGAAAAAGCATATAAGTACAATGCTAACATGACACCTTAAATAATATCAAGAAAGCTAAAATTTTAAAAATTGACAGCAAAAGTTGGTGAGCATATGGAGCAACTGGAAACATTATAGAGTGATATTAGCAGTGTAAAACAGCACAGTTACTTTTCAATGTCTTATAAAGTTAAATATTCTTCTACACTATCATTTAGCAATTTCACTCCTGGGAATTAACCTCAAAGAAACAAAAACATGTATCTACTAAAATACTTGTGCAATAATATTTATAACTTCTATAATATATGTCATAATGTCTCTACATGGCCCCAAAATGGAAATCACTCAAGTAGCCATGAACAGGAGATGTTTTTAAATGCTGCTAAGCAATAAATAGGAATGAACTAGTAATATATGCAGCAACATGGATGGGTCTTAAAAACATTTTCATTCACACTCATTAGAATCACTATTGTAAGGCCAGTTGCCTTGCTCGGAGGCTGGACAGGCCCGCCCCTGCTCTAGACACACCCACTTCTGCACTCCACACTCAAATCTGCCCTCAACACCAGACTCTGCACTCGGCACCTAGCCTGCCATTAGAAAATCCCGCCAAAATTTAAAAGAAACCCCGCCAAACCCTGCCCAATAGCAGCTGGCCCCACTCCCCATGGACGGCCCACTCACCGGAAGTCCCGCCTACTGACCAATAGTAGCTTGCCACGACCACATCCTGTTCCCTCACAGCCAATCAAGACACTTCACTCGCTATAAAAACCCCCGCCTCAGCGTGTCAAGGGCGGCTTCTCTGGCCTAGCTTCCTCAGACCGTAGAACCTCGCCTGGGAGCTGAATAAATTGGAACTTAATTTTTCTTATACTGGCCTCAGTTTCCTCACTTTAAATTTGACAATAAACCTTACAAGTGGTGCCGAAACCTGGGAAGAGTTGTAAGACCCCTCCTGGGGAAAACTGATTCCTCCACCCAAAGCCGGATCAGGGAGCCGCTCTGTCACGAGGTAAGACTTCTGTCCCCCATAACCTTTCCTGCTGCTTTCTCCGTGGACTCCATCCGTAATCATAATCGCAGTTGCGTCAGGGACTCCTTTCCGCTGTGGTCCCAGGGCCCCGGCACCGTTCGGAGGACCTGAGTGCAGAGGAGACGTCCCTACACTCTTGTCTTCTCCCCATGATGGGTTTCTCAGAGTCAGGAATCTGAGGGAGACGTCCCCACCTTCCTGAACTCTCTCTCTCTCGCAGTAGGCCCAGGGCCCCGGCGTTAGCCTCTGGTGCTCGGTAGTGCGGCCAGGCCGCCCTTCCGATCATCTGCACAGCCACGACCAAGGTTTGGGTAATCAGAGGTCCCATTTACAAGCCCAGGCCCTGCCCAGGAGCAGGGCCACCCCCCCACCCCGCCCCCAGCTTACAACTTCAAATTAGCCCTTTGGCATACAAGCTTGGCACTAGCCTTTTGGCATACCAGCTCCCGCCTATGTACTTTCAGTTTCACTTCCTAATTCTGAGCTAGTGAGTGAGTGAGTGAGTGAGTTTATATGTAGTCCCACAGCCTGACGGCTACGGGGCTTGTGTGGGCCTCACCTGGAGGTTCCACGGGGACATTATAAGGCATAACGGTGATTCACCTCAGGACTGAAATTTCTGAGGTGACCAGGCCCGGGGGTTATATGGGTACACCTTAGCCAAGATGCTCTGAAACATCCCTTCGGGGACGTGGCTGGGAAGGCATCAGACTGGTCTCCCACTTGGGGGGCGCCCATCCTTTGTCCGTCAATCCTACATGTGGTTCTGTCTTTATTGTAGATTCGCTAGATTCGTTAGACTCCTATTAGCCAATGTACAGTGGTTTAGGCCTGCTTCCCTTGAAGTAACAGATATCCTACAGTGGGTAATGGACCACTGGCTGCAGGGGACCTTTACTGAATTCGTGCCTCTAGAAATAACTCTGTTCTCCTTTTTCCTCCCATTCTCCTTCTTCCATTAAAACCTCACTTCCTAGTCCTGCCCCTTTTCATTTCATCTAATTCCCCTTGTGGCAAACAGCTCTAGCCCTGTCTCTTTTATTTTCTTTCTCATTATAATCATTGCGGCCTGTAAGTTTTCTCAGCCACCCACTTTGGGAAAGGAATTCTTCTGCCCGTGTTTGGTGTAATTCCTTCTCGTGTCCCTTCCTCACCCCTGTTTAACCCATAAAAACTGAATTATGGGTAACCAGGAATCCCGCCCAGACCCCAAGTCGCCACTAGGATGTCTGGTGCAAAATCTACCCAAATTAGGTCTTTCCATAAGGAAAAAAAGGTTGCTCTTTCTCTCCACCATAGCTTGGCCCCAGTATCCTCTGGACAACCAGTCCAGGGGGCCCCTGGGGGCAACTTTTGATTTTGATATACTAACTGACTTGGACAATTGTTGTCAGAGGAGGGGTAAATGGTCAGAGGTCCCCTACGTTCAGGCCTTTTAGTATCTCCGCTCCCGCCCTGCCCTCTGTTCTTCCTGTACCACCGCCCAAGTCCTCTTAGCCAAGAAAACTTCTTCACCTCCACCTGCCCCCCCTCCTTTTCTGTTCCCGACCCGCCTGAGAGACACGGGTCCAAACAACTTGACCCCACGGTCAGGGGGTGGCAGCCTTGCCTGCAGGGCCTGGGAGCAGCAACAGAACTTACCAAAGAATCTCTTAAACTTACCCTGGGCCAGCCCATCTCAGTATTCTCTCCTCACAGACTTACCAACCTCCTCTCTCACAAATCCCTCGCTTACTTAGGGCCCTTCCATCTATAGGAGTTCCACCTGCTTTTCATCGAAAATCCCTCAGTCAGCCTTCACCCCACCTCCCCACTCAACCTGGCTACCCTGCTTCACCTTCCATCACTTCCCCCTTCCCCAGCCCACTCCTGCCCTGAACTAATAGAAGCACTTGCCAAACCTCGAGAAGGCCTATCCGACCTTCCTTTACCTGACCCACACCTTACCTTCTATGTGGATGGAAGCTCAGTAATGGCAGCCGATGGGCAGCGAAAGGCAGCCTACGCTGTGGTTACCGATTCAGCCACCCTCGAGGCAGGCTGCCTCCCTGATGGAACCACATCCCAGAAGGCAGAACTCATTGCCCTAACCCAAGCCCTTACCCTAGCATGAGAAAAATGAGCAAATATCTACACTGACTCTAAGTATGCTTTTCTCATCACCCATTGCCACTCTGCCCTCTGGAGAGAGTGGGGATTCCTTACCACAAAGGAGTCCCCCATAATCAATGCTACACAGATCTCCAACTTGTTACAGGCTTTATCGCTGCCCAGGGAGGTTGCAGTCATACATCGCCGAGGGCACCGAGCCCAACACGATGCTGTCTCCCGGGGCAATGCAAGGGCAGACACAGCGGCAAGATCTTTAACTAACACTAAGTCGCCCTCTACTCCTGTTCTCTTCCTTACCACGGCCACACAGCCGGCATACTTGCCCTCAGAAAAACAGGCCCTCATACTAAAAGGGGGGATAGAATCCAATCAGGGCTGGATCTTCCTAAATGACCGAATTGCCCTCCCCCGGAAACAGGCCCAGGAAATTCTTGCTGAAGTCCATCGATCCTTAAATATAGGGCCAAAGGCGTTATATCGCTTTGTGCAGCCCCTCTTTTTCTCTCCAGGCCTATGACAAACCATTTAGCAGGTACACAAGGCATGTGTTACTTGCTCTAAGATTTTGCCCCAGGGGGGGTTTAAGGCCACAGTTTCCTACCCACCAAATGTGTGGCAACCTACCGGCCCAAGACTGGCAAATTGACTTCACTCATATGCCCACAAAAAGCTCTGATACCTCCTAACTTTTGTAGATACCTTTTCAGGTTGGATTGAAGCCTTCCCCACCTCCCAGGAGACAGCGGATACTGTGGCCTCCCTCCTTACTCAAGAAATCATCCCTCACTTCGGCCTACCTGCCACCATCCAGTCGGACAACGGTCCAGCATTTACAGCCCAGGTAGTCCAGCTTGTTGCCAAGTCCCTCAACATCTCCTGGAAACTGCACATTCCCTACCATCCTCAGTCATCAGGTGAAGTTGAACGGGCCCACAGCATCCTTAAAGACCATTTGGCCAAACTTGCTGTTGAGGTAAAACTCTCTTGGCCTACACTCCTACCTCTTGCCCTGGCCTGAGTCTGGGCCACCCCACGGGGACCAACAGGACTTAGCCCCTTTGAATTGCTGTACGGCCGGCCTTTCCTGCTTTCCCGTAACTTCCCTGCACAACCGCCTCCACTAGCCTTACATTCTGACCTTTGACAGCAGGCATTGGAGAGTTGGGGAGAAATGCCAGATATAGGTGATGGGCGGGATGAAGGCAGCAAACCACCTTGCCATGTATGTACCTAGGCAATAATCCTGCATGATCTGCACATGTACCCCAGAACCTAAAGTACAATAAAAAATAAAATTAAAAAAAAATTTTTAAAATGCTCAGTTAAATTTAAATTTCAGATTAACAACATTTTTATTAAAAAACCTGTATCCCTAAATATATTTGGTACATATTGATATTAAAAAGTATCAGTTATAAGAAATTCAAATTTTACTGATGTCTTGTATTACATCTGGCAATCCTGTCTTTATACTGCTTCGATACTGAGAATATTGCATATAGTTTGGATTTTGTGTGTGTGATAAAGCAAGAGTTATAAACTCATGGGTGTTCCCAGCCTTAACTGTTTGCTTGCCATCTAAAGATTTCAAATTTGCCATTTCAGTTATTCCCTCCCCCTACAGTCTGAAGAGGGTTCTAGGTGGCTAGGTTTCCATGTTCTGTGGGCATTGTGAAGCAGAGTCAAAATAACTGTGAAAGAGGTATAAATTGAGAGGTAGAGGGCAGAAGCAAAGGAGTCCAGAAGGCAGGTAGCTGTGAAGCTCACCTTTCGCAAGGATTTTCACAAAGGAGAATGAAGATTGTCAGTTGAAAGTGAAAGGGAAAGCACAAGGGATCTTTAATAAGTACTTCTTAGTTTGTGAATCTATTTTAGAATATATTTAAGAAATTAAAGTGTAACTTTGGTTTCTTGATTTATCATTTATTGATGTAGACACCTAACTCACAGAGTTGTCCCTCTGGGTCAGGGATTTAATATGTTCACATATGTTTCTCTGAACATAGGCAGAAAAGTTCCTGGTTTCATTTGTCACAACTTTTTGAGTGATAAAATCATTTTAAAGTAAAGTTAACAAATTTGAAAGAAACAGAAGATAAGTTCCCTCAATTAAAGAAATTAGGATATGGTGAGGGGTTTCCTGCCAGTGATGAGTGTGTGGGAATCAGAAGGCATATGTTAGTTGAAGCTCTTTCATCTCAGATGAAGTGAAGTTGTATTTTGGAGGGTTTGTCAGCAGGGAAAGATGGGATATTTACATAAAGAAGTCTGTTTGAGCTGATGAGTCATTAATGTTATTTAGTGTAAAATATTTAAAGTTTTGGTGGAAGTAACACACATCTTTCTCCAGAGTATGTGAACATTGGAGGATACAGTATAAATAGAATAAAAATAAAATTCCTTAATATAAAGGATAATCAAAATTAATTTAGAAAGATTCAAAATAGTCAGGTACTTTTAAAACTCCATATATATCTTTGGAATCTCAAAAGGTCATTACGTAAAAATCTTAATCAGAAAAGAATATTTGAAAACACAACCCAGGTATTTAGAATAAAGTACAATATTGTGGTTCCTCAGGACCCTGATTATCAACTTGAAAGTCATTTATTTTAAGGATTTTAAACATTATAATTTTAAAACCTATCAGCCACATACATCTACATTTATCTTTGTGAGAAAAATGATTTTGGTTTTCTGTATAATAAACAATGAAATGGTATGTGTGTGTTTGTGTATGTATACATATATGCTGATGCATTTTGGTTTATTTTTAATTTATATTAAAACGTATATGTAATGTACATATATTTTTAGTGTTTATACTTAATATATATATTTATAATGCCCTATGTAATGAAGTATAGTACATCAAATACTTAAAAAATACCAGAAAACAGAAGAAAATGACAGCGTCGGTGGTAAACACAGTTATTTGGCTGAGGTATTTTTTAAAAAGTGATTAAATAAGAATATGACTCTTGGCTATTTCTAAACATAAGTCCAAACATTAAATAATAAAGATTTAGAGGTTTAACAGAATACATACAGACTTCTTGTGCAATTCCTCTGAATGTTTATTTTTTAATGAACAATAATAACCTTAAGTACATAGCTTTGTGATGTAACTACATTTTGGCAGGCAATAAGCCTTTAGATATCACATATATTATGTTTATTGAAAAAACAGTCTTAACATAGTTTAATGGCATAAACATATGTGATAAATATGTGAGTATATTCACAATGAACACTGGATATTTCTTATATACAATCCTATTTCAGAATGTGGAAGGGAACAATGAATCTCATAGTTATCCTGAAATATGGAAGTAAACAACCCTACCAAACAGCAGAGCAGCATAGATGCTTTTCGTGGGGGAAGGTACAGGTGCTAACTATTTTTTCCTTTGTTTTATGAAAATATCTTGATTTGCTTTCAGGGTTCATCTGAAAAATCTATAGACGACCACCAACAACTTCAGTTCTCATTGAATGACTGGATTCCAGCCTTATTGAGAAGCAGCCAGTTATATTATCCTCGAATTTTGTGAGTTCAATTTACTTTATTTAGAAAGCCTCTAAAATGTAGACTCTGTTTATTGTTTTGCCTTGATGATAACCACTGATGCTGAGATGTTTACGTAGAGAACTTTTCTAATTGCCAATATGAAAAACATGAAACTCAGCAAAGCTTAGCAAGGACTCAAAATTATGGCTGTGAAATGATAGGAGTGTGTAAAGACTCTGAAGAAGAAAGTAAGCAAAAGTAGACTAGAGAATGGAGAAATGAATCTTGAGAAATACCTATATTTAAAGGTTAGAGTTTTACAAAGTAAGCATCAATTAAGCAGGATAAGAACGTATCACACAATAACAGAAGCAAAAGAAAGAAATGCTTAAAAATTCAGGGACATGAGAAGTATACAATTCCTTGACCTTAGAAACAGTGCAATACAATGAAAGATACAAGATAAACTTTAATTGTGATCACTACCTTCAATAAAAAATATAAAGTCTATTTGATAGTAAAATAGTCACACGTGAATTCATATCAAACTCTGAAAAAAATAATTGAAGATTGAATTGAAGGGTATGATGAGCATGAGATAATAAAAGCTCAGCAGTATTGGAACAGAGAATGCACATTGAGTGAATAGAGGAAAAAGTTGGTTAGGGGAAATGGAGCCAGATTGTGTAGGGTCTCTGAAGACTGTAGTTATGAGATAAGGTTCCACGTCATTCTACATCTTTAAATCCTGCTAACATATTCACAAATTCTGCCTAGGCTAGCTCATAAAAGCTAGCCATGAGAGATAGAAACCATGTTAGTTAATTTCTCAAATTTTACCAGATTTCTTTTCAGCTCACTTAACGTTCACCTTTCTCCACCACTGACTTCAGTAAGATAGTTCCCTGCCCATGATCCTGCTCTGAAGAAATCTGCCAAGTTGATTGTTCAAAGTCCCCTCTAGAGTAGAATTGGAAGCACGGAGTTCAGAGTATCAGGGTGCACTGAGAGTGTTTGAGCAGGTAAACGACATAAGGAAAGTAAAAAGGGAAGAGGACAGGGATGACGAGAGTGGCAAGTGTAGAGTTTTCAATCAGTGAGATCAGCCACTACCAGCAGTAAAGCAAGCATGAAGTAATTTTTAGCTTGACTAGTACTGAGGCATTGAGAATGAACCGAAAGTAGTGAATTTGGAAGACATTTTAATAAATGAACTCAGAGTTTGAACTTCACTCATTAGCTTCCTACCTTCTTATCTAGCCTGCTTTCCCTTCTCATGTGATTCAAGATTGCACTTCTTCATATAGACATTACTTTTATTATTTATTCATTTATCTAGAGACAGAGTCTTGCTCTGTCACCCAGACAGGAGTGCAATGGCACGATCTCGGCTCACTGCAATCTCCACCTCCTGTGTTCTAGCGATTCTCCTGCCTCAGCCTCCTGAATAGCTGGGACTACAGGCGCCCCAGCCAATTTTTGTATTTTTGTAGAGATAGGGTTTCATCAGGTTGGTCAGACTGGTCTTGAACTTTTGACCTCAGGTGATCTGCCTGCCTCAGCCTCCCAAAGTGCTGGGATTACAGGTGTGAGCCACTGTGTTTGGCCTAGACATTACTTTTAAAAAGGCAGGTTTTTAAGAAAAGAAAAAGATTACAGGAAAAGAATGGCTTGTATCTTATACAAATTCAACCATATCATTTTCACATAGGTCTTCATTATCTTTGAAACATACACACTCATAATACCTTCCTTCTATTTCAGTCTCATTTTAAATTCTCAGGTAGGTAATTCAGACATAATGAAAATTATTTATAATTCACCATCCAAACCGAAGTAATTGGGTCTTCTATCCAGAACTAAACGTGTTCAAGTGCATAGAGTATATGCCTAAAATAGCCAAATAAGAGTTAAGTTATTCCAAGTTTAATCAAATTCCATGACTAAGTTATGAGAAAATATATTTAATAGGAGGCTTATATTTGCCCTCAGTTTTCACTTTTCCTTACTTTATTCTGTGGCTTTGTGACTCTGATATAATATTTATAGTTGTGAGAAAGCACAGAAATAGCACATTCACAGGGTTTTTGCTATGGCCAAAAACTGAATTCTTATAAAATGGAACATACAGAAATTTAGTACTCTTTGTCTTCTTTCCCATAAATAGAAGCCAGGATGAGTTCTCCTACTAAAGAAGGAAGTGATCCAGATGAAAATGCTCAGAAAAATTCTGAAAATGAGTCTTCTAATGACTGTAATACAGACATGGAGTCTCCTTCTGCTGATCCCGATATGATCTATCAGGCAGTAATCAACCCAATAAACAGGGAGCCAGGCACATCAACTGCCCAGGAAGATGCTGTTCCTCAAGCAGCAGAAAATAGTGAGCTTGAAACCGAGATTCAAAAAGATCCTCGAGAAGAAGATATCAAAGAAGAGGAGCCTATTCTACTTCAGATCCCCATTCCTAGAAAATTTGTTTCTCTTATATCAGGATTAGGAAGAATGTCCTATTTGAGAATCCTGCTAGGAAACACTGGCAAAAATGGGCCCTTAAATGATAGATCAAGATCCCACTCGGGCAAAGTTGAAATGAAAACAAACAGTATCAGTCATAGCACCATGAATTACAAAACCCGTTTTCAACTCACAATTTCATGGAGAGTCCCATTTTTTAACAATGATGAGATAAGAAGTATGATTCTCCGCCTACTATGTGGGAGATATTTCTCTCAGGCTGCAGGGTGTCAGAATACCATGTGGGTAAATCAAAAATATATGGCTTGTCTTTACCATCCAAATAGTTTCACCCATAGTGATAGAGCCATAATATTTGAAAGGCCTTTGAGGGAGCAATACTCCCAACCCCTCACTGAGAGAATGACATCTGGAAAATTTTACAAATCAACTGACCCTAAAGGGAAATACAGATTCCAAATTGTTGTGAGTCCAGTGGTCTATATTCCATGGATCCAAATTCGGTGTACTTTTAATAGAAAGGGTTTTGTGGATATTTCTAGATCTAACTATAACTTGAGGGTTATGCTCATACACACCAATAATGGTTGGAGATACTTTTGTCCTATCTGCAGAAGGACATTTAACACTCTCTTTGAACTTAGACAACATTCATGCAACTTTCCTGGAAATTAAGTAAAATTTTGGTAAATTCATTTTAAAATGTAACTTCTAAAAATTCATAATTTGACCACCAATGTAAGACAAAATTGCATGAACATGAATTTTAGTATTATCAGATGGAGTGGCAGAAAGGAACACAAACTAATAGTACATCTCAGTAAGAAACACCTATGGAGAAAGAAGAAACCTCTGTTTATACTATGCTTTTGAAAGTACATCATTGAAATATCAGGCCAGTCATCTGTATTGAGTCAGCAATTGAATCAAGTAAATGTTTTCAGTTTCTTAATATCTTTTTCTGTAGTTAGAAACATTGTTAACATAAAATAGTCCAAGTAAACAGGATTCTGACTAAGATAGCAAATATATATTGGAAGGTCAGATAAAATTCTACCAGGTATTTCCAGAAATTCTGCTAAATTTAGTATCTGTTATGTTCTGCATATATTCAATAAAAATCAATTTAAAGTCATGAAAAGTGGTACTGTATGTTTGTAATTAGATAAAAATTCCTATGTCTGGAATAGAAAAATTCAATGTACTATAAATAGACAATACTTAGGTAATTTTGATGATACAAAATAATAACAAAACATATAAAAATCACTCGATATTTGTGAAAGAGTTTGAGGTAAAAATTAACAAGTATTAAATTGATACCATATAACTATAAACCTTTTTGCTTGTATAGCATATTCACCATTGTCCTCAATCACTACCCAAATTTTCCCTATCCCTCCATACATACATGCACAAATGTCTACACATATTTAAGGTGTTCCTTATCTTGTTTTTGCAGCTCAAACATCTATGCTTCTTCTTTCATTTGATCTGCATACTCATAAATATTAAAGTTAGAATCTATAACTACACCTCATATTTTTACTATATCTTATATTTAATATATAATGCATACAGGAATATAATATGTAATACATATGCAATGCATGTATTTTTATATATTATGCATGTTTTATATAATACAACTTATACTTTGAGTACCCATTATATGTGAAGCACTATGCCAGCATAATTTTATATGTTAATCTTTGCAACAATCTTAAATTTTTTAATTTTCATGGCAAGATTAAATGTGTGGAAACAGTTTCTAGAAAACTGAATGACTTTACCAGGTCACAGAATAAATGCATGCTATTGTCACCACATGATATAATATAGTTGGAATTGAATAGGATCCTTTCTGCATATTATGCCTTTTTTAATATGTGTGTATTTATATTTGAAATATCATATAGAATTTATTTCATTCATGGATATACTGTATTATAGAAATTCTAAACTTGAAGCAGAGGATACTTAAGCTACATCTACAACAGGTGAAATT
The DNA here is from genome assembly GCA_004027715.1 of Plecturocebus donacophilus. Taxonomy (NCBI): domain Eukaryota; kingdom Metazoa; phylum Chordata; class Mammalia; order Primates; family Pitheciidae; genus Plecturocebus; species Plecturocebus donacophilus. The sequence continues at coordinate 11,422 of PVKP010011141.1, forward strand.
TGTTCATCTGGAGGAAAGTCTGATGCTTCCAGATACAATTATTCAGTGTGAGCAATGGACTGAACAATTAAACTAAGACACTTCAAAAAACTGAATAAAATATTTCTCCATTAAGAATATATCCTACATTAATTTTTGTCATTTGCTTTTGAATATGAAACATAGCTTTACAAAAATGTAAGCCATCAGAAACTAAAAAATATAAAAAAGAAACATTCTTGTTTTTTTTCACTTTTCCTAACTGGGGATGAAATTAAAATAGCACTTGTTATTTTAAAAATGGGTTTTATCACTGACATATTAACATCCATAGAATCAATAATTTTGTTGATAAACCTCCACAGAAATTGAAAACATATTTGGAATGCAGAAAAAATAGTTAAAGTCGATAATATTTACATTTTCACTTTTTTTTCAAAAATACAAAGACATCTATTTAGCTAAAACTTTAGAAATGACAAAATTAAAATTAAGTCAGAATGGAGAAATTAGAAAAATGTAAACTAAACAATCCTAGATTTATCCTTCTCTAGCAGCCCACGTGAAAGATTTTCATAAGTACCAAAGTAGGGAAACCATGCTTTTGCTTAAAAAAAAAAATGGGTGAGTAATTCAGTCAAATGTTCAAAAAAATAAAGTATTCTATTTTTTACTTTGTTTATTGTTTTCCGAGCCAGCGTCTTGCTCTGTCAACTAGACTGGAGTGCAGTGACACAATCTTGGCTCACCGCAACCTCCACCTCCTGGGTTCAAGCGATTCTCCTGCCTCAACCTCCCAAGTAGCTGGGATTACAGGTGGGTGCCACCATGCCTGGCTATTTTTTGTATTTTTAGTAAACAGAGGGTTTCACTATGTTGGCCAGGGTTCACTATGTTGGCCAGGCTGGTCTCGAACTCCTGGCCTCAAGTGATCCACCCACCTCGGCCACCCAAAGGGCTGGGATTACAGGCCTGAGCCACAGTGCCCTGCCGTGTGTTCTATTTTTTCTTTAACTTACAAATCAACCCAACACTTTACAGATATCCTTATTTTTTCTTAAAGATGTAGGAACAACCATGTATATTTCTTTATGGTTATATTAATAATTTTCATAATTCTTTCACAGACTTTTTAAATAAAATGTGGGTATAAGGCACTTTCTTCATATTTACATAGTAACTAGCATCTAAAATATTAGCTTACTTTTAACATGACAATGACCAGAAAATGATATACTCAACACAGAGTAGAATACATTTCTTAGGGAAAATAAATTTATACAACCCTGAAGATGGCAGCCTTTTACTGTTTTAATGTTCTCTGTTTTTACTAGTTAGAATTTAAAATTATATTTCAAAAGTTATGACAAAGTTTTTTTGTTTGTTTGTTTGCCTCATATCACTTCAGTGTCATCAATGCATTGGATATTTCCTCATAAATTATGTTTTAGACGTATTTAACCAGAACAAGTTCAGGTTTATGGAAAAATCAGACTGTCTCCCATGTGTGATGGTAATTTTATTCTGGCTTATGCAAGATACCTTAAAAGTAAAATTGAAAGCATAAAAATCATTCCAGGAAATTTTCTGAAATTATGATAAAAGTGAATCTTAAAAAATATTCTATTTTATTCTCACTTTTAATGGACCTACCTAGTGTTTGATACCATTAGTTTTACATAGAGCCAATCTTGGATAATTTAATCAATAGAAATAAAGGGGCAGATAGTGTGTCTATGAAGTGTGATCTTTGGATTCCTGGTTGCATCATGGTTTGGAATAAAAGCCCACAAACTGTGGACTTATGCCCTAAGAATCCAGTACTATAGTTATTCATGTCCTATAAAACAGACTTTAATTCTAATCAGACTTTCATTACTTAGTGTTCAAGTACAATATACATCAATATCTAAAACAACGTTAGTCTGTAGTTATTTGTTCAATTGTCTATTTGAAATAAAAACTATTTAATTAATTAGATCATTATATAAAACCAACCTATATATTTTATTAAAATGTTTGAATAATATGATGCTAACAACTAATATTAATTCTATAAAACTTTCATTTTTGAAACAGTAAAACTTAAGTAACCAGGCCTTTATAATTTATTATATCTAGTACCCAGCTAGAAAATAAGAAGTAGTTATTGTGCACTAAAGTGATGATTAGGGTTATCTATGGATTTCATAAAGGATTATTTACTCTTCTTGTTCTTGCTGTATTCTAATTATCTGGGTTCAGGAAGAGAAAATGAAACATTAGCCTAACCATGGTTCAGATAAGAAAATCTCCAACTTTTTAAAGACTCATTATAGCCCATGCTAGTGAATGGGTAGGTGGTTAGAGAAAAGTTTTCATGTTGTTGCTACATGTCTTTTGAAGAGACACTGATAGCTTTTGTTCCTGTCTTTTAACTGGCATTTGTACAGCAAACAACCTCAGAAGTTGGAGATACTGTCTCCCTGCTGGACCCAGGGGCAGAGGATAGATTTCTTTCCTCACCAGTATAATAAAGACAATGTCTCCTTCAAGGGCAAAGATTGGGCAAGTTTGCAGGCAGCCCCCTTACATGATTGATAGTTTCCTAAACTCTAGGTTCCTCGTGTGTGACAGGAACTCGCTGCATGTGGTATCTACCTGTGCCACTCTGCATTACCCTTATGTGACTTGAAGAGAAAGAGAAATCAATGCAAATATGAAGGTCATGCTGCCTTCTCTGCCCCTTGAGTAATAAAGTCCTTTCTCTCTTACCCAGGTGTCCCACGTCTTTTGCCAGTATCTATGAAACTGCAGCAAGTTAACTTGTTAGCTCATAAGCAGGATAAATGTCAAACCTATTACCATTCTTTATATTTGAAAGAGAGCTGGGTGAATAAAATTCCCTTGAAAAATTTTTGTTATTTCTTTTTACTAAATTACACTTTCTATTCTTTCAATAGACTCAGACGATACCATCTTTTGAGAGCTTAACATTATTAGCTGGGATAAAGTATTTGAGTGAATGTCTAAGTGCTCACAGCCTAATGAAAGAAATGCTGGGATAATTTTGAAATTTATCATTCTCATCTTCATGAAAGAGCCACTTCTGTGAATGGAGGAATTTACGTATCTGTGTCTGGCTTCTGAATCTGTGCTTATAGAATATAAACATGATAATCTTCACTAACGTATTATGAGAAAACTTTATCTTCTGCTAGATATTCTCATGATAACACTCTCTCGTAGAAGTAAGTGCCTGACAGTCAGAATAGGAATGACACAAAATAAAAGCAAGTAAGTGACTTGCATTATTTAACTGAGAGACACTAGGCTACTTATTCGTTAATAGAGAGTAGAGAAATATTAGAAGTTGGATATTGATATGTAAGTTACTAAAAGATTTCAAAACATTTGGAATTGCATGGCATTTGGGATCTTTCAGCATTTGGCTGTTTGTCCATTCAGAGAGTTATCCCTGATGCTCTACTGCATTTTTTCAATAAAGATGTTATAATTTAAAATATCACTGCACAAATAACATAAAACATACACACTATTTGAAAATTTGAAACTGTACTTCTACTACAAACCTTTTTAAATGATTTCACTTAGAAGGCGATTATATCAACAGACGGTATGAAGTAACAACAACAAATACATGTTCTCAATATATGTTCCATAGGGTAGTTATGCTGTTGAATAATCTATCAAATCTTGTCTTTATTATAAGCACATATTTACCCATGGAAATGGAACATGAGTCATTCATTTGTTCAAATATGTATTTGATATATTTATATATTTATGTGTATGTGTGTGTATATGTATATATATATATATAGTGAGAGAGAGAGAGAGAGAAAGAATTAAACATATATATTTGCCCTGTCTTAGACTCTGAGACAATGGATGATATTAAAAAGAAACCATACAGAAATAACCAGGCTCCTGTCTGTACTCTCAGCACTTTGGGAGGCTGACAGGAGCATCATTTAAGCCCAGGAGTTCAGGACTAGCATATTATATAGATGGGGTGGCACATGCCTGTGGTGCCAGCTACTCAGAAGGCTGAGATAGGAGGACACCTTGATCCCAAGAGGTTGAGGCTGCAGTGAACTGTAATTGTGCCACTGCCCTCCACCCTGGGCAACAGAGTGAGACCCCATCTCACAAAAAAAAGCATAAAGGAATTTTTCAAAAAAATCTGGTAATGAAAAGAAATATAAGGACACAGTTTTGTAGTGGATACTGTGATATGCTACTCAGACACTCTTCTTAAAAATTGAGACCCTCATTGCCTAAACATTAAGGATTGTTGCCTCCTGAATACAGTGGAATCCCTAATAATTGCTTTGAACCAAGAGAACTGTCACTCACAAGTTTACATTTCTCTCCAGGGCCAGCACACCTCCAGTTACTGGCCAATGATAGGGTACACAAACTTGGCCACCTTGCCTCATTTTAGAACATCTCTGAAGTACCATGCCAGCTCCAGGCCCCACCCCTGAAATTATCTAAAAATTTTTAACTACTTTATGTTCAAACTCCCCCTTTGAGTAATCCTGCTTCCTTCACAGTCACAGATGTTCTTGCCCATGGCATTTCCCTTTCCTCAAATCATACTAAACCTAAGTCTCTACTCAGAGTCTTTTTCCTAGTGAAACTGATCTAAGACAATTTGTAACAAGGAAAAGAGGCAAGAACAATTAACAGAGACACAAATAATACGACCTAATGTCCAAATCATTACCTCGAATGTGATTAAGAGGCATCCACAGTTTTTTTAATAAGAGTAAACCACCTGGGAAGTCTGTGCTGAATGAAGCAGAAAAGGGAAATGGATAATCACTAACTTTGAACATCATAGCTACAAGGTAAAAAATATTTAAGCTATCACAGGCTTTTCTAGATGTCACTAAAGACTATTTCAGACTGAGCCTTTTGTTCTTATTTGTATATATAATAGTGTATCCTTTACACTTAGAACACATTTAGAAAATCATATATTATATATCTGGGTAGATATACACAACAGTGCATATTTCCCAGGTACACTACATTAGAACAACTTGGGTATCAGGGAACATATATCAGATTCACTGTTCCTCACAAGGAAGAAGAAATAACAGAAAGCTCACCCTCACAAAGTTTCCTCCCAGAAATTATTCTGTACATCTCTCATACATGTTAGGTTTGAAATTGGACAGACTTTCTACCAATTTAAAAATTACACATGATAGTGTTTATTCATTTTCGTCTCTGTATTTCTTATCTATATTGTGTCTCCTTCCTGAAAATGAGATACAAATAAAAGAGTACCCTAAAAATCCCCCAGCTGCGTGGAGGAAATGGCAGATGTAACTGGAAGCTTCAATTTTCTAGTCATATACATGTAATCCTAATATATTTTATTGCTAAAACTAAAATTTAGAAGGAAAAGTAATCATCTTCACTGAGTCTCTGATAAATGTATAACACTGTCTGGCACTTTAAAAAATAATATTTGCCAAATTCAGTGAACTGCATTAACCACCCAACACATTTGCCATATCCAAGTAACACTTGTATTATATACATAATGATTTTATTTAAATTGACTCATTTTTTAAATTAATGTACAATGGACATGAGATTAAAAAATTATATATGTACATATAATCTAAATTATATATTTGTATATATACACTAAATTATATATGTATATATATAAAATTTAGATACGACAGTGGCCTCTGAAGAAAGATTTGCACTCAACGTTTGAAAGTAGTGACTAGCAACTTCAGGGATGGCAAGATATCTGGGTATTAACATGCTGATCTACAAATTTAGGAGTCAAGATATACAGTCAGCAAGAAAAGGGTACAAACGTGGGTGCCTACATGAACCTATGATATACTACAAATTATAGGACAAAAGGAAATTCCATATTAAAGGAAAAATATGGCCGGAGGATAGATGCATAAATTGATAGACTGGAAGAGATTACGCATCTGCAGCTGACAGAGTCTTATAAGAGTATTACAGAGACTTATAAGAGTATTACAGAGAGGATTTATGTATTATAGAATAAGGCTACATGTAATGAAAAAGTAGGGGCTATGTGAAATGGGAGGACATTAGGAAGGTATATATGCGTGGAGATTGAGAGAGATTAATATGGGTGTAACAGGTACAGGTCTATGGACTAAGATAAAGACAACCTTAGGAAAGATTTTGGCTGAAGGAGAAATTTAGTTTGGAGAAAAATAGGTAGAATTAAGTATTGAATGATTAAAGAAAAGGTTAACACTGCCTTAGCTATGTCCCAGAGTTTCTGGTATGTTGTATCTTTCTTCTTATTAGTTTCAAAGAATTTTAGATTTTTGCCTTAATTTTGTTCTTTATTCCAAAGTCATTTGGGAACAGTGAATTATATATTACATGAACATATAATTCCTGTAATTATATGGCTTGGAGCAATTTAATTAGTATTGATTTCTATTTTTATTGTGCTATGATCTGGGAGTACAGTTGGTATGATTTTAGTTTTTTTGCATTTGCTGAAGATTATTTTACTTTGTTTTTATTTATTTATTTTTCCATCAACAGAAGACTGTTTATTTTTTATTTTTTTAGACTTTAAGTTCTGGGGTATATGTGCAGAATGTGCAGGTTTGTTATATAGGTATACACGTGCCATAGTGGTTTGCTGCATCCATCACCCTGTTACCTACATTATATCTCATTGTGTGGTTGATTTTTTTAGAGTATATGAAATAGGCAGATGAGAAGAATACATATTCTGTTGTTTCTGGGTGGAGTGTTCTGTAAATGTCTATTTGGTCTTTCTGGTCAAGAGTCAAGTTCAGTTTCTGAAGATCTTTTGTAGTTTTCTTCCTTGATTATCTCCCTAGCACTGTCAGTGGGGTGTTGAAGTTTCCTACTATTATTGTGTGGTTATCCAAGTCTCTTTGTAGGTATCCAAAAACTTGCCTTATTAATATGGGTACTGATGTATAAGGTGCATATATATTTAAGATAGTTAGGTCTTCTTGTTCCATTTACCATTATGTAATAACCTTCTTTGTCCTTTTTTCTCTTTATAGGTTAAAAGTCTGTTTTGTTTGAAACTAGAATGGCAAGCCCTGCTTTTTTTCTGTTTTCTGTTTGATAGAATTTTTCCATCTCCATACTATGGGTGTCACTGCCTGGAAGATAAATCTCTTGAAGACAGCATACTGTTGGGACTTGCTGCTTTATTAAACTTGCCAAACTGTGTCATTTAATTGGGATGTTTAGCATGTTTACATTCTAAGTTAGTATTGATATATGTAAATTTGATCCTATCATGATGTTGTTAGCTGGTTATTATGCAAATTGTTTACATGGTTGTTTTATAGTGTCATTGGTCTAGGTGCTTAAGTGTGTTTTTGTAGTGGCTGGTAATAGTCTTTCCTGTCCATGTTTAGCACTTTCTTCAGGACCGCTTATAAGGCAATTCTGGTGGTAACAAAATCCTCTAACATTTGCTTTTCTGAATAAGATCTTATTTCTCCTTCACTTATGAAGCTCAGTTTGGCTGGATATGGAATTCTTAGTTGGGAATTCTTTTCTTTAAAGATCCTGAATATAGGCCCCCAATTTTTTCTGGTGTGTAAGGTTTCTGCTGAAAGGTCCACCATTAGACTAATGGGGTTTCCTTTGAATTCCCTTCATAATTAATCATTCCCTTCAAAGGGAACCCCATTCTCTCTAGTATCTGTAACATTTTATTCTTTCATTTCAACCTTGGGAAATCTAATAACTATATGTCTTGCATAGTATTTCACAGGGGTTCTCTACATTTCCTGAATTTGTCTGTGGTCCTTTTTAGTGAGCTCGGGAAAATTTTCATAAATGATATCCTGAAATATATTTTCTAAATTGCTGGCTTACTCCCAGTCTTTCTCAGAGATGCCAATGAGATGTAGAGCTGGTCTCTACATAATCCCATATTTATCTGAGGTTTTGTTCCTTCTTTATTGTTTTTTATTTTTGCCTGACTGAGTTGTTTTAGAGAGTTCATCGTCAAGCTCTGAGATTCTTTTTTAGCTTCATCAGATCATACCCCTCTTTCTTGTCATATGCAAAAGTCAAATCAAAATGGATTATAGACTTCACTCTAAGACATCTAACCATGATAGTACTAAAATAAACCATTGGGGAAACTCTCCAAAACACTGGACAGGTAAAATATTTCTTGAGTAATACCCCATAAGTATGAGCCATCAAAACCAAAATGAACATAATGTCAATTAAGAAAACCCCGCAAAACAAAAATAACAGTTAACAAAGTGGAGAGACGAACCACAGCATGGGAGAAAATATTTGCAAACTACCCATCTGACAAGGTATTAATAACCTCAATATGTAGAAAGCTCAAACAACCACATCAGAAAAAAATATATAGCTGTGTGTGGTGGTTCATGCCTGTAATCCTAGCACTTTGGGTGGCTAAGGCAGGTGGATCATCTGAGGTCAAGAGTTCAAGACCAGCCTGTTCAACATGGTAAAACCCCATCTCTACTAAAAATACTAAAATTATCTGGGCATGGTGGCAGTTGTTTGTAATCCCACTTACTCAGGAGTCTAAGGCTGGAGAATCACTTCAACCTGGGAGGTGGAGGTTACAATGTCATTGCAGTCCAGCTGGGTGACAAGAGAGAATTTCCATCTCAAATAATAATAATAGTCTGGTTACAAAATGGACAAAATATCATAATAGACATTTCTCAAAAGAAGACATGTAAATGGAAAACAGCTATATGACAAGGTGTTCACATCATTGATCATCAGAGAAATGTGAATCAAAACAACAGTGAGAGATCATCTCACCACAGTTAAAATTTCTTTATCCATAAAACAGGCAATAACAAATGCTGGCAAGGATGTGGAGAAAAGGGAAGCCTCATACACCACTGTTAGGAATATACATTAGTACAACCACTATGTAGAATACCTTGGAGATTCCCCTGCAATCTAAAAGTAGAGCTACTATATGATCCAGCAATCTCACTGTGAGATACTTAGCCAAAAGAAAGGAAATTAGTATATCAAAGAGATATCTGCAGTCCCATGCTTACTGCAGCATTATTCACAATAGCCAAGATTTTGGAAGCAACCTAGGTATTCATTAACATATGAATGGAAAAAGAAAATATGGTATATATGCACAGTGGAGTAATATTCAGCTACAAAAAAGAATGATATCCTGTGATCTGTAATAACATACATAAAACCAAAAGTCATATTGTTCAGTGAAATAAGCCAGGCACAGAAAGACAGACTTCCTATGTTCTCACTTATTTGTGGGAGCTAAAAAGTAAAACAATTAGACACATGGTGATAAAGATTTGAAGGATGTTTAAAAGAGGCTAGAAAGGTAGTGTAGAGGGGAAGTGGTAATGGTTAAGTAGTAGAAAAATATATAGACCTAGTATTTGCTAGCAGAACAAGGTGAGTATAGTCAAATATAATTTAATTGTACAATTAAATATAACTTAAAGTGTATAATTAGATTGTAACTCAAAAGATAGTTGATGTAATTGATATTTCATTTACTCTGATATAATTACACATTTCATGCCTATATAAAAATATGTCAAGTACACATATATATACCTACTATGTGCCTACAAAAATGTAAAATTAAAAATTAAAATGATGATGTTTGCAGATTTTTTTAAGATGGTTTTTACTAGGGACATTGGATTCTAGTTCGCTTCAGAAAGATCAAAATTTCTGGCAAATGGGCATGTTCTGAACAGAAAGCTGAGTGAAGAGAGCCAGGACCATTTGGAATACCCATGGGAAGAAGCTGGGGTACAGACAAGGAAAGCAGCAAGGGTCTGGTAGAGATTAATCTCTGAGGATCTCAGAGCCCTGTGGAAAATCTAGGTGAGTTGTGATTGCTCGCTTCACCTATCTGACAATCTGCTGACTGCCAAAGTGTTAAGGCACGCTTTTGCTCTTGTGACCCAAAGCAATGGTATCAGTGACAATTTGGGTACTTCCTGGGGACAGAGATGTAGGTGGCCAGCTTCTGAAGGTATGCCCACCTCAAAGCCAAACTGAGTTGGTAGGCACCATATGGGATGTATACTCATGATGGATCTCTGTCCTGATCAAGGATTCTCTACCCTTTAGTCATTGCAACACCATATTCCCCCAAATATACCTCACACCTTACTCCAACTATGGAAACACAAAAGATCAGGAGGTCCCCAGCAAGCTGTGGGACCCCTGAAGACCTAACTCTTGTTATGGTTCCCCTGTAAGGAGGAGTGAACTCATCTCACCAAAGCCCTCTTTGGAAAAGGAAATGCAGGTATAGTGCCACGCCCTGGAGAGGGCAACACTGACACCCAGGAACAGACGTGGAGAGAGTCATCGCCCTCTCCCATTCCCCATACGTTGTGTGTTATTTGCACCTTTTGCAGCAGCTCCAGCCACACTGTAAGTAAGCCTGCTCCACTGAGGTTTACACAAAGTGTGGGCTCCAACTGTCCTTTTCTAAAGAGAACAATAGCATCCTGGCAGCAGGGGACAAGCAAGTCACAAAATTTGCTGCCCTCAACTGAGAAAATGGCTCTGAACTTGGCCCATTTTTGTGGTAATCCCTAGGTCATATCCACAACCCAAAGATGCACTGTGGCTGGAAACCACAGGACAGAAACTTTCTGAAGTCAAGGCCATGAGCCCTGCAACAGGGGTATTAGGGGAGCAAGTCACTTTCTTGCTGCACCAGGATGAGGAGCTGGTGTAGACTCCTGCTCTTTATCCTCAGCACACTCTAACACAATCTCTTCTCAACACTCCCCATCAGGACAGATGCTTTCACTGGTGATGGACATCAGCCAGAGGTTGAGCCAAACCTTACTTTTAATTGCCATCTACTGGACTACCACCTGAATGCACCACCAAATAAAAAACATATGAACAAAAGGGCCTAGTGCTAGTTCACAAGCTTTCTGAGACCTCTGTACCTTCAGCCCCTCAGGAGAAAGTGTATGGGCTTGTACATCCAGCACATTTCTACAACAAGCACCATCTGAGAAAGATACTTCATAGAAGCTATCTACAACCAAAGAACACATACAGAGCCTTGGCTCTCTGAAATCAACCAGAAATGTAGCCAAACAATTGTACACAACAAACATCACAGTCATAACTTCAAGAAAAAAGAATTTTAAATTTCATTCAAAAAATAGCATATCTTCCTCAGATGAAAAGGAATCAGTGCAAGAAAGTTAAAGTTAAGTTTCTATCAGTTTAAAATAACTCGTTATAAACATAGGATTTATTTTGTACATCTTTTAGTAGCACAAAAATCTATCATAAATACACTAAAATAAAAACCAATGATTTGAAATATACAACCAAAGAAAATCACTTAAACACAAAAGAAAATGGGAAGAAAAAAAGAGAGAAGTGACACACACCTAGAAAACAAGTTACAAAATAGAAACAGTAAGGCTTTATTTATCAATAATAACATTGAATATAAATGTGTCAGATTCTTAAATTATAATATATTAAAAGGCTGAAAGGACCAAAAAAACAAGACCCAACTATACCTTACCTATAAGAAACTGGCATCACATATAAAGACAAATATAAACTGAAAGTGAAGGTATGAAAAAAGTTGTTCCACATCACACACTGGGGCCTGTCGGGGGGTGGGAGACTAGGGGAGGGATAGCTATGGGTGGGGGTATTGGAGAGGGATAGCATTAGGAGAAATACCTAATGTAGATGACGGGGGAGCTAGATGCAGCAAACCACTATCGCACATGTGTATCTATGTAACAAAGCTGCCCATTCTGCACATGTACCCCAGAACATAAAGTATAATTAAAAAAAGAAAAAAGAAAAAAGTTATTACATGTAAATGGATATTATAAGAGAGCAGGAGTAGCTATACTCATATCAAATAAAATGTACCCGAAGTCAAATCTGCAAAAAGAGACAAAAAGGAAGTGATTATACAAGAAAAGAGTCAATGCAGCAACAGCACATAGCAATAGTAAATATATGCACCAAGCACCTGAGTACCAAAACATATAAAGCAAGTATTAATAAACCATAAAGGAGAAACAGACTGTAATATGATTATAATAAGAAACTTCAACATCCCCACTTTCAGCAAAGGACAAATCATCCAGGATGAAAATAAACACAAATTATTAGAGTTAAGCTATACTATAGACTAAATTGACTTAAATGATATTTATAGAAAATATCATTTAACTGCTAGAAAATACACATTGTTATCAGCAGATGGAATATTATCAGGTATCTTTCCTGATAACGAGATAATAAGACTAGAAATCTGTGACAAGAAACATTTTGGAAACTGTAAAAATACATGGAAACTAAACAACATGCTGATGAACAACAAATCGGTAAATGAAGAAATTAAGAAACACATTAAAATTTTCTTAAAACAAGTAAAAATGGAAACACAACCTACCAGAACCCATGGGATAAAGTAAAAGCAGTACTAAGAAGGAAGTTTACAGCAACAAAATAGAAATTCTTCAAATAAAAGAAATGCAAAGTGCATCTCAAGAACTAGAAAAGCAAAAGAAACCAAACTAGAAATTAATAGAAGGAAATAAATAATAAATATCACAGTTAAAATCAATAAAATTGAGACTTAAAAGTGCAAAAGATCAAGAAAATGAAAATATATTTTTAGGAGTTAAACAAAATCAACCAATATTTGTTAGACTAAGGAAAAAAAAAAAGATTGGGTGCAGTGGCTCATGCCTATAATCCCAAAACTATGGGTGGTTGAGGAGGGAACATTGCTTGAGCACTGGATTTTGTGACCAGCATGGACAACATGGTAAGGTCCCATCTCTACAAACAATTCACAAAAGTAGCCTGGCATGGTGGCACACACCTGTGGCTCTGGCAACTCAGGAGGCTGAGGCAGGAGGATCAATGAAGCCCAGAAGGTCAAGGCTGCAGTGAGTAACATCCATGCTACTGCACTCCAGCCTGGGCAACAGAACGAGACCCTGTATAAAAAATAAAAATAAGAAAAAGAGAGAAGAAGGACCAAATAAATAAAAC
>PVKP010011141.1:24580-62428 GCA_004027715.1 Plecturocebus donacophilus
AAAAAAAAAAAAAAAAAAAAAAAAAAAAAAAAAAAAAAAAAAAAAAAAAAAAAAAAAAAAAAAAAAAAAAAAAAAAAAAAAAAAAAAAAAAAAAAAAAAAAAAAAAAAAAAAAAAAAAAAAAAAAAAAAAAAAAAAAAAAAAAAAAAAAAAAAAAAAAAAAAAAAAAAAACCTGCAACTGATACCACAGAAATACAAATTGTGATTACAGTATTATGAACAACTATACATCAACAAATTGTAAAGCCTAGAAGACACAGATAAATTTCTAGATACAAACAACCTACCATAACGGAATCATGAAGAAATAGAAAACATGAACATGCCAATAATACATAACAAGATCAAAGGAGTAACAAAAAGTTGTCTAAGAAAAGTCCAGGACTGGATGATTTTTTTGCTTAGTTCTACCAAGCATTAAAAAAAAAAAAAAACAGCTAACATAAATTATGCTCAATCTGTTCCACAAAATGAAAGAGGAGAGAATACTTCTAATCTCATTACATTAGACCAGCAATACTCTGATACCAAAACTAGACAAATACATGACAAATAAACAATAGCGTAAATCACTGATGAAAAATAGATGCAAGTCTTTAACAAAATACTAGACAACTGAATTCAGCAACTCATTTATAAGATAATTCACCATGTGTAAGTAGAATTTATTCCATGGATGTAGAAATAGTTCAACACATGCAAATCTATAAACATGATTGATTACATAAACAGAATCAAGAACAAAAACTTTATAATCATTTCAATAGATGCTTGAAAAACATTTAGTAAAATTAAACCTCCCCTCATGATAAACACTTAAAAATTGGGTTTAGAAGAAACAAAATAATAAATGTCATTTATGACAAATTTACATCTGAAATTAAACTGAATGGTAAAAAATTGAAATACTTTCAACTAAGATCTGGAATAAGACAAAGATAGCTACTTTACTACTTTTATTCAACATAGTACCAGAAATCCTAACCAGAGCAATATAGCAAAGGAAAGTAATAAATGGCAAAATTGGAAAAAAAATCAAATTATCCTTGTTTGTTGATATCATAATTTTACAGAGAGAGAAAACTATATTTCACCACAAAAATTTTAGAACTAAAAAATTAATTCAGGAAAGTTGTAGAATACAAAATCCATAGCATTTCTATATGTTAACAGCATTAAATCTAAGAAAACCAAAAATCTATAAATCAGTTCACTTTAAGATAGGCTCACACATATACATACAAATAAAATATCTAGGAATAAATTTAACAAAAGAAGTGAAAGATCTCTACAAGGAAAACTATGAAACACAGATAAAAGAAATTAAAAAGGGCACACAAAAAAACTGAAAGATTTTCCATGCGTATGGATTGGAAACATTAATTTTGTCAAAATGACTAGACTACCCCAAGGCAATCTACAGATTTAATTCAATCCCTATCAAAATACCAAAGGCATTCTACATAATAATAAGAAAATCCTAATATGCATGTGAAACTATGAAAGGCCATGAATATCTAAGCAATTCTAAGCCCCCACCAAATTGTTGGTGGCATCATACTATTTGATTTCATATTATTCTACAAAGTTATAGTAAACAAAACCAGAGAAAGCATTGTGCTGGCATAAAAAGTAGACATATAGACCAATGAAACATAATAAAGAACTCAGAAATAAATCCACACACTTACTCATTTTTGACAAAGGTGCCAGGAACATACATTGGGAAAAAGACAATCTTTTTAATAAATGGTGCTGGAAGGCCTAGATATTCATACGTAGAAGAATAAAACTAGCTCTCCATATTGTACCTATGCAAAAATCAATTAAAATGGATGGAAGCTGTAAATGTTAGACTTCAAGTTATGAAACTATTAGAAGATAACATTCAGGAAAAACTTGATGACACTGATCTGAATAACTATGGTTTGAATAAGATCTTAAAAGCACAGGAAACTAAAGCAAAATATAGACAAATAGGATTACATTATGCTAAAGAGCTTCTGTTTAGAAATGGAAACAATTAAAAAATAGAAAAGATAACCTATAGAATGACAGAAAATATTTACAAACTATCCATCATACAAGGGAATAACCAAAATATATAAGTAACACAAACAGCTCAATAGCAGTAATAATAATGATAATAATCTCATTTCAAAAATGGATAGAAGGCCTGAATAGACATTTCTCAAAACAAACTTATAAATAGCCACAAGGTATTAAAAAAAAAAATACTCAACATGACTATTAATAAGGAGAATGCAAATAAGAATTACAATGAAATATTATCTCACCTACTTTAGAATGGCTACTATCAAAAAGACAAAAATAAACAAATGCTGGTGAGGATATAGAGAAAGAAAAACCCTCATACACTGTTGTTAGGAAAGTAGTATGGCCATAAGGAAAAGTAGTATAGATGTGTGTATTAGTCTGTTCTCATGCTGCTAATAAAGACATATCCAAGACTCAGTTACTTATAAAAATTAGAAATTTAAATGACTCACAGTTTCACATGGCTGAGGAGGTCTCACAGTCATGATGAAAGCAAAGGAGGAGCAAAGTCACGTCTTACATGCTATCAGGCAAGAGAGAGTTTGTGGAGGGGAACTCCCATTTACAAAACCATCAGATCTCATGAGACTTATTCCCTATCACATGAACAGTATAGGAGAACTACCCACATAATTCAATTATATCCACCTGGCTCCACCCTTGACACATGGGGATTATTACAATTCAAGGTGAAATTTAGGTGGGGACACAGCCAAACTGTATGAATGTTTCTCAAAAAACTAAAAATATGGCTGTCATATGATTCAGCAATTTCACTCCTGGGTAAATATCCAAAGAAAAGAAAATCAGTCTATCAAATATATATATCTGCATATCTGTGTTTATTGCAGCACTCTTCACAATTGTGAAGATACGGATTAATCTGTGTTTTTCAATGGCTAAAGAAAATGTGGTATATACACTCAGTAAAACACTATTTGGCCATAAGAAAATAAAATGATATAATATGCAGCAATATGGATGGAAACTTGAAGTCATTATGTTAAGCAAAATAATCAGGCTGAGAAAACCAAATATCACATTGTCTCACTCATATGTGGGAACCAAAAAAAGTGGATCTTACAGAGATACAGAGTAGAATGGTGGTTACTAGAGTTTAGGAAGAAAAAGGGGAAAGAAAGAAATGAAGAGAAGTCTGTTGATGAGTACAAAAGTACAGTTAGGTGGAAGAAATAAATTTTAGTATTCAGTAGTATAATGAGAATATTATGGTTAATAATAACTTATATTTCAAAATAGGTAGAAGATAATTGTTATGCTCTCACTAAAAAGTACAAATAAATGTTTGAGATCATGGATATCCTAATAACCCTGATTTGATCCTTACATATTGTATACATGTGTCAAAATATTACATAATGCAAAAATATGTACAACTATGTCAATGCAAAATATTAAAAAGAATTACAGAAGAATATTAAAAAACAATGAAAGTCAGAAGATTATGAAATATCTTCAAAAACTTATAAAACACATTTTGTTAAAACCGTTGCCCAGAGAAAATAACTTTTAAAACTTCAAGAAAAATATTATTCAGAAAATAATAAACAATTAATTATAAATGATTCATGCTAAAAGAAATGTTGACTGATTAATCCAAACAAATGTGATATTATCCAGAAATTTGGATTTATAAGAAAAAATGAAGAGCTCTGGGAATGGCTAAAAGGAAGATGAATATAAAATATATTTTTTCTTGGTAATTTCTCTAAAAGATAATTGACTGCATAAAACAAAGATAGTAATAATAAAGTGTGGGTTTCGAGCATATGTGCAATAAAATGTATAAAAACATTCAAACAAATGGGAGAGGAATATATAACATATATATATAACATAAAATTCTTAATATATACATGAAATAGTATAACAGTATTTTAAGACAGATTTTCATAACCAATGCATGATACAATTAAACTCAGTGAAGTAACAATATTTAAGGATTTACTTATAAGACAAAATTACATATAAGATATAAACATAAAAATTATTTATATAATAGAAAATAAGAAACTTCATAATAAAAATACAAAGAACAGGTGAAAAGTGGAAAATGACTAGCAAAATAATAGATATCAACCCCACCACCAAACATTGCATGAAAAAAGAGTGGAATTTAAAAAGTAATAAAAAAATAAAAACTGTCAGATTAAAAATTTGTATTCAATTATGCATTGTATAAGAAACCCACTTTAAAGTGATTTAAATTAAAGAGATAGTCTACAAGTATAATGCTGGAAAAATATATATTACGCAAACACTGAACACACAAAAGCCGGAATGGTTACATTACTATAAGACAAAGGTTTCAAAAAAGAATAATTACCATAGAAAAAGAAGGTAATTACACAATTAAAAAGAAAAGGTAAATTAATAAAAGGAAACCTCCTGAGTAGCTGGGATTTCAGGCACATGCCACCACGCCCAGCTAATTTCTGTATTTTTAGTAAAGATGGGTTTTCACCATGTTGGCCAGGATGGTCTTGATTTCCCGTCCTCGTGATCCACCCGCGTGGGCCTCCCAGAGTGCTGAGATTACTGGTGTGCACCACCACACCCAGCTGACATTTTTAAACGGTTATTGTTTTTCTTTCCCCTTCTCTACCCCGTCAGCAGTTAACTTTTAAAGTTCCCCCCAATCCGGCTTTTAAAAGATGTTTAATATCGACATGTTCTCCTATCCCTGTCTCTCAAAGAACCCCAGCAGGGGACAGGGTTTTCTGTGTGTGTACTGGGTTTGATGTCTTTAAAAAGAGCTCTAATTCGTTCAGCCTAAAGAAAGACAAGCACTTGGATCTAATAATTTTTAAAGAGAAGATAAAAGCAGTGGTACCTTTCAGTTCACATAATTTTTAACTTTGAGAAATAAAAGCAGCCTTAACGACTACTGGTAAAATGCAGGTTAGATGCAAGGCACACAGTTAAAGCAACTCACCAAGTTTTACCTTAAAATTAAGAATTGCTAGGAGTTAATTAAAACTACTGGAAATAAATTTACTTACAAGGTATGTAAAAATAGTGAAATGTGTTTTTTAATAAAAGGTTATGAGGAGGCATGGAAATGTAAATTTTTGTCTTGGGTTAAAAACTGCTTCGAGTTAAGAAAAAGCTGAAGGTTCAAAGCAGTGGTGGAAGAATTGGGGAAAATAATCTTGCAGAAGAGGTTCTGTATGTGAACATATTAACTAAATTCAATGGGGTTAAAAGGTTTTTGCCTCTTTAAATTTCCAAGTCATCATTTTGGCAAAATAAATAACTTATGATCATCTGGAACTCTTTCATAATTTCAAGTGTTTTAAACCTTGAACATTTAACAGCCTTCCCAAAATCAAACTTCAGTTTCAAAATTTAGGGGCCTTCTGGACAATTTAGGGGTCCTCTGAAGTGTCCAGAAATAGAGGTAAAAAGAATTATTTGACATATTAAGTACATGGGACTGCCAAAATTATGTTCAGTCTTTTTCAGGTTATATTTTGGTGAATCATGATAATATATGTTCCAAAATTCTATGGGATTTCAAAAATTCTAATGTCTGAGTATATGCTAACAATCATAATTAAGGTTTTTATGTTTAATTATTGTAAGCCACGGATACAACCAAACTTCTCGGTCAATTGTATTTGTAACTGTAACTACCCTGACATTTTGCTATTCACAGACAATTACTATTTTAATCATTTTCAAAGATGGTTTATAATGAGCTATAAAACTTTAACAGGTGCTCTCAAATACAGACTTCTAATAACTTTAGAGATTGTAACACTAGAATAAAGGAAAATGTACTGGACACATGAAGAGCTGAAATGTTCATGAATATCAAGCAAAACAAGAGTTAACTAAATGGACTAAACTGAGAAAGCCGGAGCAACCTTTTTAACTTTTGCTTGGAATATTGCTAATCTAGGTTTTGTTTTTCAGACTCAAGGAAACTTATTTTGAACTTTTATGGCCTTTAATAATTAAGCAAGCTCCACCCCTATGATCAAAATTTGAAACACTTTTTGTTTCTCTTTGCCTGGTTCCTCTAGAGTTTAGAAACTATATGTGAGTATTTTTATGGCAATATAGTTGTTTGTATCAGTGCAATAAGAATTCATTTTTCTTTTGCAACAGAACACAGTTGGAAAAACTGTTAATTTTACAAAGACTTTAACTGGAAGGGTATGCCCACCTTTAAGGATTCAATCTCAACTTGCAGAGCCAACAAAAGTCCAGTGGGGAAATTGGCCTGATAACCTTGTCTATGCAGTCCCTGTACAGGGTTCCTGACCTGTGGTCAGTAAAGAGTGTCACTTTCTAACAGGTCTAGGAGCTCCAAGTTTATCTTGGGACTTCAAGAGGAGAGGATCACCTAATTCACAAGTATTTGAGGATGTAATCCACAGCTGGGCTTGGCTTTAAAAGGTCTTATCTGTAATTCCTTGTGGAGCACACTTCCATCAAAGCCAACCCAAAAGGCCTATGTAAAAATAGTTATTTTTGCTGCACTTTATGCAAATAATCGGGCCCAGTATAAAACTAAAGGCTATTTTGCAAACCACTCAATCGTATCATAATTTGCTTATTTTTTAACAAACAGGACTGGAGAGAGAAAAATCATATTTCAAAACATAATACATTTGTGATCTAAACTCATTCGCTGTTTTTAAGTTTTCACCTACATTTTAAACTAACCTTGCTGGCTCCTGCAAACCAGCCAGCAATCCCTGGCTGCATCTCAGAAAGAACAAGAGGAACGGGTAATGTAGAAATCCGGATCAATATTCTACTTCTGAGAAATTATCGTGCAAATCTTGCCAGGTAATGAAATTAATAGGGTGCCCATCACCCAGAGGTTTCCTTTTTGGGAAAGTAAGACCAAGGGAACTAACCAAAACCAAGCTCCATGCACCCAGATCCTAGCAAGCATAACTACTGCTACAGGTCAGCTGGGATGTCGCATGACATCCTTTCCTCTCTCTCACTGGAAGAGAACTCAGTTCCACAGTTTCACCTTAGCATTCAGCTTACGATAAGGAGTATATGCAACTCTCTACCCCAAGACACATTTTTGTTCCAGACTCAATTCCAAGCTTCTGGTCAAAGTCCTAGGAAATAAAACTGGATCTAAGGAATCCAGAGGTAAATGACAACAGACGTTAAAAGGCACAGCGCAGGTGAATGTGGCTAATTCTTGCAAATTAAGCCAAGCCCAAGCTTCCTGTTTCATGGATACAGGCCACATTAGTGTCCATGGCATAAATAAGGTCTAAGGAACTCTAAGGTTACTGACAGTAGGAGGGAAAGAGATATAGATGAGAGTGGATACTTTCTCTTCTCTAGTCTCTCCCTGCTTCATGGGTGCAAGCTGCTTTGGCACTCATGGCAGTGCCTGCCAGGGTCACCAGGACTCGGGTGCAAGGAGGGAGGAGGGAAAGAGAATGCTTTCCTCTCTCCCTCACTTACCTCGGGTATCTGAGAATGGAACCAATGATGCCCGCTCTCCTCTTTCTAGATGGGTAGCCACTCATCTTCAGTCTGTACCCCTTTAGAATGCATCCTCAACCCCTGGGACTCCTTTAAAAGGAACTTTTCTTTTCTGTCCTCTCTTCACGAGTGGGTAATTGTGTCTCTGTAGTACAGGACACTCACCTGAAATGTATTCTCCAAACTAGAATGAGTTAATATCCCAAACCTGAAACTGATTGGCGTAGGATTGGGTTCAGGGTAAGGGAACCCAGAAGCCCAATATGCCGGCAATGGCATAAAAGATCCCATCCTTATGATTACATTTAACATAAATTACCTCTTTTTTAACTATTTGATTTCCAAATACAGTCACATTAGACTTTGTACTTCAACATATTAATTTTTGGGGGTGAACACAATTCAGTTCATAACGGAGAGCCTAAAAGACTCCTGGGAGACTGTCGAGAAATATTATAAAAGTTTTACAAAGGCAAAGAAAATGAGAAAGGAACAGAAAGATTACTTGAAAAAACAATGGCCAAAAACTTGACTAATTTGAGAAACAACATAGATCTACAAATTTGGAAAGATCAACACAAGTAAGATAAAGAGACCCACACTGATACATTATAATTAAACTGCTGAAAGCCAAACATAAAAGCAGAATATTGAAAGCATCAAGAGTGAAGTGACTAATAAAAGGAATTCTCAATAAAAATATCAGCTGATTTCTCAACAGAAAGTTTGGAAGCCAGAAAGTAGTGGGATATAATATTTAAATGTTGAAAAAATATCAACCAATAATTCTACATTTAGTAAAACTTTATTCACAAATGATGGAGAAATAAGTTCCCCAATAAGTAAAAGCAGAGTGACCATTACCACTAGTCATGCCCTACAATAAAAAATAAAGTACTTTGAGTTGATATAAAAGGACACTATACAGTAACAAGAATTCATGCAACAGTGTAAAAAATTCCAGTAAAGGTAAACACATTGAAAAATATAAAAAAACAGTCTTCTTGTAATTTGATTTGTGATTTTTAAATTTTTACCACTTCCATTCAACATAGAAATGGAATTCCTAGCCAGAACAATTAGGAGAAAAAGAGAAATAAAATGTATCCATATTGGAAAGAAGAAAGTGACATGATCTCTCTTCAGGATTTTATATGCATAAAACCCTAAAGGTTAAATAATAACAAAAATAACAAAAACTGAACTAATATAAAAATTCAGTACAGTTGTAGGAAACAAAATCAGGACATAAAACTTAGTTACATTTCTATATACTAACAAATAATCAAAATAATTTAAAAATTCTATTTATAACAACATCAAAAAGAATAACATTTTTAGAAATAAACCTAACCAAAGAGGCAAATGACTTGTACACTTAAAGCCAGACACAAAAAGCCACATATAATATCTCATTTTTATGGAATGCACATAACTAACAAATGTATTGAGACAGAATGTACATAAGTCTCATTGTTAGAGACTATGTATCACTTTGCTCATGCTTCTTTAACAAATTGCCACAGAACGAGTGGCTTAAAACATTTTCTTACATTTCTTAGAGACTAAGTCAAATTTTTGGCTGACTTAGTTTCCTTGCTCAGGTTGCAGATGCCCACCATCTTCCTTTGCATTCTCTGATGGTTATCCCTGTCACACAAAGTCTGTCATGTGGTCCATGTGACATAGTCACAAGTTCTATGCATGCATCTGTATTGTGATCTTCTTAAAATGACACTAGTCATATTGGATTATGGTTCACCCTAATAAATTCATTTAACATTGATCATTTCTTCAAAGGTTGTATCACCAAATATAGTCACATTCCGAGTTACTTGGGATTAGGGCTTCAACATATAAATTTTGGGAGTGACACAATCCTGTACATAAAAAACTAGGATGGAGGGCGAATAGGAAGGAATTGCTAATGGATACGGTGCTTCTTTTTTCCATGATGAAAATGTTCTTGAATTAGTAGTGACTGTACAGCAAAAATTAAAAATAAAATATTTATGACATAGGCAAATAATTTTAAGGTATGCTGTTAAATGCATAGTCTACAAATTCATAAATTAGAGTTGATAAAAATTCAAAATTTTTGCTTTGCAAAACAAAACAACAACTGTTGAGTGGTGAAAAACACAATCCAGAAATTAGAGATACTATTTCCAAATCACATATTTGCGAAATACTCATATCCAGGATACACAATATAAATAACTCACTAAGGTAAAAATATCAAAGAAAGCAATTATAAAATTTTAAAAGCTTAATCACTTCACAGAAAAAAATGTATTACAACTATGTGAAACAATGATCAGCATTATTGGTTATTAAACGAAAACAAATTAAAATCATGATGAGATACCAATATATATTAATTGTTAAAAGTTTAAAAGAATGCTGACAATATCAAATGGAAGGAAGGATTCAGGATCTTTTATATATTGTTGGTGGGAATGTAAAATGGTACAACCACTGTGAATACATGTTACAAGTTATATGGCTGTGACTGAGTGGAGAGGGAATTTGTATACATATTGTGATATATATATATATATATATATATAATACATGCAACTGCCATAAGATTAATCCCACTCTCCTTGGCTTTTACCCTGGAAGAATGCAAACTTATTTTCACACCAAAAAAACCTGTTAACTAAGATTTATAAAAGTTTTATTTGTAATAGCCAGATACAGGCAACAACATATATGGCCTGTGATGAGTAAATAGTTTAGAAAATTGGACATCAGTACAATGTAATTCTATTCTGCAATATAAAGGGCAGATTATTAGCATACAATGGATCTCAAGAACATTACATTAAATGTATCAAAGGAAATCACACATGATTGCATACTGTGTTACTCTGTTTAAATAACATTGTTGAAGTGACTACATTTTAGTGATGAACAACAGATCAGTAGCTTCCAGAGATTAAGGTTATGGAAATAATGACTATTAAGGGGTATCATTGGTTTCTTTAATTGTGATGATGGAAGAGTTGTGAATCCTAATAGTGGTGATAGTAAAGTCTACACACTTGAGACCATTTTATAGATGTACAGACATGCACACACATAACACACACACACGATTGCATATAAATAATAGTAATATCTAAATAAAGTCTGTACCTGAGGTAATTCTATTTTATCAAAGTCAGTGTCCTGGTTTTGACAATGTACTATAGTATAGTAAAACATTGTTTTTGAAGTAAACTTAATGAAGGGTGCATAGGACCACTCAGTGTAACTTCACAATATTCTGTCTTAATTTAAAAATAAAAATTTATATAAAATAAAAACAAAATGAAATAATGACATTTAAAAGCAAAATTTTAAAACACACACCCACACCCACACATACACAGGCCAAGAGTGGTGGCGCATGTCTATAATCTAAGCACTTTGGGAGGCCAAAGTGGACGGATCACTTCAGGCCAGGAGTTGGCCCTGTCTCTACTAAAAATTCAAAAAATAGCTGGGTATGGTGGCACATGCGTGTAATCTCAGCTACTCAGGTGGCTGAGTCACAAGAATTGCTTGTACACAGAAGGCAGAGGTTGCAGTGAACCTAGATCATACCACCACACTCCAGCCTTGGCAGCACAGAGATACTCTATCTCAACAAACAAATAGAAATAATAAATAAATAAAAGCAAAAAAAAAGAGAGAGAGAGAGATAATTTATTACCAGCAAACCTGTGTCAAGGACAATACCAAAGTTTTCTTCATGGAGAACTGAAATAAATTTCAATTAATGCATAGATAATAAAAATGCACCTAGATTCACAAAACAGGTACTTCTTGACCTATGCAAAGCCTTAGAAGGGCACAAAATAACATTGGGTAATTTCAATACTCCACTAAAAGTATTAGACAGGTCATCAAGGCAGGAAATACCAAAAAAAATCTGGACTTAAACCTAACACTTGACTAATTGGACCAAACAGACATCTAAAGAATACATCACCCAGCAACTACAGACAATACATTTTTCTCATCTGCACACAGAGTATATTCTAAGATAGACTATGTACTCAGCCATCAAGCAGATTTTAGCTAATCGAAGATAAAAAATAACTAAAATCAGAGATGAACTGAATAAAATTGAGACCAAAAAGTTCATCAAACGATCAGATCAGTTAAACCAAGAATTGGTTCTTTGAAAAATAAGCAGGATTGATAAACCATTAGCCACATTAACAAAGAAAAACAAACAGAAGATAAAAGTGGAATTAGAAATGACAAATAATATTACAACCAACCTCATAGAAATACAAAGGAACCTCAGAGATTATTATAAACACCTCTACGCAAATTAATTAGAAAATGTAGAGGAAACGGATGAATTCCCAGAGATATACAGTCTCCCAAAATTGAACAAGGAGGAAAGTGACAATCTGAACAGATCAATAACAAGTTCAGAGATGGAATCATTAATAAAAATCCTACCAACCAGAAAATCCTACAAATTACAAAATACTGAATAGAAAAAAAGCTGAATTATCTCACATGTACAAAGAAGAATTGATACCAATTATATTGAATGTATTTCAAAAACTTAGGAGAAGG
This sequence comes from Plecturocebus donacophilus, assembly GCA_004027715.1. Classification (NCBI taxonomy): domain Eukaryota; kingdom Metazoa; phylum Chordata; class Mammalia; order Primates; family Pitheciidae; genus Plecturocebus; species Plecturocebus donacophilus. The sequence goes on from PVKP010011141.1 coordinate 36,706, forward strand.
AACTTCTTCCTAACTTAATCTAAGAAGCTAGCATCATGCTGATACCAAAATTTGGCAGCGATTTAACAAATAAAGAAAACTTCATACCAATATCTCTGATGAACATTGATGCAAAAATTGTAAACTAAGTACTAGGAAATTAAATCTAGCAGCATATCAAAAAGTTAATTTACAATGATCATATAGGCTTTATTCCTGAAATACAAGGTTGGTTTAATATATGCGAACAAATAAATGTGATTCATCATATAAATAGAATTAAAATACACATGATCATCACAATAGATGCAGAAAAAGGCTTCAATGAAATCCAACATGTCTTTGTGATAAAAATCATCAAGAAACTAGGCATCTAAAAAACAAACCTTGAAACAGTAAGAACCTCTATGGCAAACTCACTACCAACATCATACTGAGAGGCCAAAAGCTGGAACCATCCTGCTTGAGAACTGTAACAAGGCAAGGATGCTTACTTTCACTACTATAAATAGGTAAATAAATACTACCTATTTAACTACTGGAAGTCCTAGTTAGAGTAATCAGGCAACAGAAAGAAATAGAACGCACTGAAATAGGAAAAGAAGAAGTCAATCTATCTCTCTTTGCTGTTGATAGGGACTCTATCCATTGAAAACCCAAAAGATTCATTCTAATTATCCTTGAACTGGAAAATAAATTCAATAAAGTTTCAGGATACAAAGTTAACTTACAAAAAATCAGTAGCATTTCCATTCACCAATAATGTTCTAGCTAAGAAGCAAATCAAGAATACAAAGACACTTACAATAGCCACATAAAAGTCATAAAAATGAAATACTCAGGAATTCGTCAAATGAAAAGATGAAAGATCTCTAAAAGAAGTGCTACAGAACACTGCTGAAAAAAATCCGAGATGACAAAAATAAATGGAAAAACATATCATTCTCATTGATTGGGAGAATCAACATTTTTTCAATGGTTATACTTTCCAAAACAATTTACAGATTTAATTCTATCTTTATAAAACTATCAGTGTCATTTTTTAAGGAATTAGAAAAATCTATTCTAAAATTTACTTAGAACAACAACACCCAAAATAGCAGGGTAGCAAAAGCAATCCCAAGCAAATAGAACAAACCCAACAGTATTACATATTTCCATTTCATACTGTACTAGAAAGCTATAATAACTAAAATAGCATGGTACTGGTAAAAAAAAAATACCTATAGTAAAGAATTGAGAAATAAACTGACACACACCTAGAACAATCTGATCTTTGACAACATAAACAAAAATAAGCAATGCAGAAAAGACTTCATATTTGATAAATGATGCTAGGACAACTGGCTAGCCATATGCAAAACAATAAAAAATCAAACTAATTCTCATTGTATACAAAAATTAACTCAAGACAGATTAAAGATCTAAACGTAAGATGTAAAACTGTAAAAATTCTACAAGGAAATTTAGCTGGGAGTAACCATTGCTCATGCCTACAATATCAGTGCTTTGGGAGGCCAAGGTAGGCAGATTACTTAAACTCAGGAGTTCCAGACCAGCCTGGGCAACACCAACATGGTGAGACCACACCTACACAAAATATACAAAAATTAACAGGGCGTGTTGGCATTTGCCTGTAGTCCCAGCTCCCTGGGAGCCTAATGCAGAAGGATGGCTTGAGTCTGGGAGGTGTGGGTGTGGTGAGCTGAGCTGAGATCACACAACTGCACTCTAGCCTGGGCAACAGAATGAGATCCTGTCTCAAAAAATAATAAAGTAAAATAAAAAAGGAAATATTGGAAATACTCTTTTCAACATTAGCTTTGGTGAAGAATTTATGCCTAAGTCCCCAAAACAATTGCAACAAAAAAACAAAAATTGACACTGAGACCTAGTTAAACTAAAGTGTTTCTGCAATAAATTGCCATCAGAGTAAACAGACAGCCTTCATAATGAGAAAAATTATTTCCAACTATGCATCTGAAAAAGATCTAATATCCAGAATCTATAAGAAAATTAAGCAAATAAACGAAAAGCCCAAATAACAAAAATATAAAATGGGCAAAAGACATGAACAGAGAGATACTTTTCAAAAGAAGTTGTACAAATGGATCTATAATCATCAGAGTAATGTGAATCAATACCACAATGAGATACTATCTCACACCACTCAGAATGGCTACCAATAAAAAGTAAAAATAAAAATAAAAAAATAAACAGATGCCAATGAAACAGCAGAGAAAAAGGAATGTTTATAAACTGCTGATGGAAATATAAATTATTTCAACCGCTGTGAAAAGTAGTTAGGAGATTTCTCAAAGAACTTAAAACAGAGTAGCCATCAACCCAATAATCCCATTACTGGGTATGTATCCAAAATAAAATAAAGTGTTCTGCCAAAAAAAAAATGTGTACTTGCATGTTCATCATAACACTATTCACAATAGCAAAGAAATGAAATCAATCTTTATGCCCATTGATGGTGGACTAAATAAAGAAAATATGGTACATGTACACCATAGAATACTATGCATCTATAAAAAAGAATAAAATCATGCCTTTTGCAGAACTATGGATGCTACTCAAGGCCATTGTCCTAAGCATATTATCGCAAGAACAGAAAAACAACTATTGTATGTTCTCACTTGTAAGTGAGAGCTAAACACTGAATACATGTAACCATAAAATGAAAACAGTAGATGGTGGGGGGACTACTAGATGTGGAGTAGAGAGATGCTGTGTGGCCTGAAAAAGAGCCTCGTTTTTCTGAGCTGACATTTTATGATTAGTAATCATAATACCAGTGTTTTGAGATCATTTGTACCCTGAAGCTCAGAATCACAAAATACACTCATTAATCAAACCTGCACATCTACCCTTTATTCTATAATAAAAGTAAAAATTATAAAATTTCAAATACAAGAAATTTTAAAATGAAACTAAAAATAAAGAACAGCCAAACACAAACATTCATGTTAATCTTTTTTAAAGAAACACATCAATTCCAAATTGCCACAGTCCAAAGTCTAAATGATAACATGTAATATGCTCTCAATTAAAAAATTATATAATTTTAACCAGCAGCGTCACCCAACACAACCTCCAATTCCTCATGTTCTATAGTCCAAGTGAAGCATTTACCATTTCTTCAAGAATGCTCACATATTCCTCTTTCCCTCTTCCTGAAACACATGCCACCACAAACCATTTCCACTTTTTGTTTCGTTTAGAAAAGCATTTGTTTTTTAAAAAGTTGTTCATATATCTCTCACTAAATGTTAACTTCACCAATTCCTATTGATAAAATAACATTTGCAGAGAAAATAAACATATTTATATTTGATTACAGTGTGTGCATCAATACGATTGGTAAAACATTAAACATTTTTTAAATCATTGGGAACAAGACCATTATTTGGCTGAGCATCTGAGTGCCTAAATGACAGAACTTTTTACCTGAAACTCCATGCACTATCTAAAAATGCATGCCTAAAGCATTAATAACTGAAACAACAGAAAACCTCAACAACTCCATTTTAGCTTTATGATCTGCAACAATTAAGATTTGTTTCTCAGAATGTCTGATTTAAAAGTTGTTAATTATTTTTATTTCCATCTTTATCTTTCTCAACTTTTATTTCAGGTTTGGGCGTACACATGCACACTTGTTACATGGGGAAATTGTGTGTCACTCAGATTTGGTGTACATACGACTCCATCATCCAGGGAGTGAGCATGGTACCTGATAGTACTCTCATCGCTCTTTCACCCTCCTCTACTAGTAGTCTCCAGTGTCTATTGTTTCCATCTTTGTATTCATGTGTACTCAATGCTTTGCCCCACTTACAAGTGAGAACATGTGGTATTTGATTTTCTGTTCTTGCATTAATTCACTTAGAAAAATGGCCTTCAACTGCGTCCATGTTGCTGCAAAGGGCATGATATTATTCTTTGTATGGCTGCCTAGTATTCCATCGTGTATATGTATCACATTTGAAAATCTAGTCCACGATCAATTGGTAACTAGGTTCATTCCATGTCTTTGCTACTGTTAATAGTGCTGCAATGAAAGTATAAGTGAATTTGTCTTTTTGGTAGAACAATTTATTTTTCTTGGTGTATGTGTAACCATTAATTTAATTGCTAGTAAAATGGTAGCTCTAAGTTCTTTGAGAAATCTTCAAACTGGTTTCCACAGTGGCTGAACTAATTTACATTTTCACCAACGGTATATAAGAGATCCCTTTTCTCTACAACATCAGCAACATCCCTTATAGTTTGACTTTCTAACAATTGCCATTCTGACTGGTGTGAAATAGTATCTTTGTTTTTTTAATACACATTTCTCCAACAATTAGTAATTGAGTATTTTTTTTCTATGCTTGTTGGCTGCATGTTCCATAAGCTCTTATATTTCTGCTTTGCGATTCTTCCTCAAAGAGAAGATTCATTCATTTCATGTTTAATGTTAGTGCTAAAATATTTGATCATAATTTTAAGCTGCTTTATGAAAACCTTTCTTCTGAAAGTATGCTCTGTCAACCCTTTGTTTCTTCCTGTTCTGTTTTCCTTTTCTTTGTGTAGCATCTTTATGAATACTCTGTGTATTTCTTTTTGATTACTCATCACTGAAACAGCTGAGTTTTCTCTATGCCACTATATGCAAGAGGTTCATGTGATAGAAGAACAAGGGCCACTTACTGGTTAGTGGAACATTTTTTATGACCTTGATTTTGTGTAATTTTGTTTAGACTTCACATCTCCTCAGCCAAAGTAAATAGGCAGAAAATTTTCACAATGTTTTTCCCTGCTTCTGCCATAGAGACAGACTGCTTCCTATAATGTGGCTTGTCTATATATTTTCTCACTTAGGTTTTCCTCTGCTGATTCTCAGAACCAAAACAGGTCCAGGGGTGCTTTCATGGCCAGCATGTATGCATTGTCCCTACTGTTATAAACAAGGTATTGAGATTTTCAAATAAAAACATCTTACCTTAAAAAAAAGAAAATAAGAAAAGAATTTTCAACCCAGAATTTTATATTCAGCCAAACTAAGCTTCATAAGTGAGGGAGAAATAAAATCCTTTTAAAACAAGCAACTACTGGGGGATTTTGTCACCACCAGGCCTGCCTTACAAGAGCTCCTGGAGGAAGTATTAATATGGAAAGAAAAAACCCTTACCTGCCAATGTAAAAAGAAAGCAAAATGTAGAGACCATTCATCAACTAACACATAGCATCATAATGATAGGATCAAATTCACACAACAATTTAACTTTAAATTGTTAAATGGGCTAAATGCCCCAATTAAAGACACACACTGGCAAGTTGGATAAAGAGTCAAGGCCCATCAGTGTGCTGTATTCAGAGACACATCTCACTTGCAAAGACACACATAGGCTCAAAATAAAGGGATGGAGGAAGATTTACCAAGTCAATGGAAAGAGGAAAAAAAAAAAGACAGAGGATGCAAACCTAGTCTCTGATAAAACAGACTTTAAACTAACAAGGATCAAAAAAGACAAAGAAGACAAAGGCATTACATAATGGTAAAGGGATCAATGCAATAAGAAGAGCTAACCATCCTAAATATATATGCACCCAATACAGGAGCAACCAGATTCATAAAGCAAATTCTTAGAGACCTACAAGGAGACTTAGATTCCTACACAATAATAATGGGAGACTTTAAGACTTCACTGTCAATATTAGATCAACAAGACAGAAAATTAACAAGCATATTCAGGACTTGAGCTTAACTCTGGACCAAGTGGACCTAATATACATCAACAGAACTTTCCACCCCAAATCAACAGAATATGCATTCTTCATAGCACCACATAACACTTGTTCTAAAATTGGCCGCATAATTGGAAGTAAAATGCTCTTCAGCTAATGCAAAATAACACAAATACTTTTAAAAAAAAGTCTCTCAGATAACAGTACAATCAAATTAAAACTTAGCATTGAGAAACTCACTCAAAACTGCACAACTGCATGAAAAGTGAGCAAACTGCTCCTGAATGGCAACTGGGTAAATTATGAAATTAAGGAAGAAATAAGTAAGTTCTTTGAAACCAATGAGAACAAAGACAAAACATACCAGAATCTCTGAGACACAGCTGAAACAGTGTTTAGAGGGAAATTTGTAGCACTAAATGTCCCCAAGAGAAATTAGAAAAGATCTAAAATCCAGACTCTAACATCACAATGAAAAGAACTGGAAAAGCAAGAGCAAACAAATTCAAAAGATAGCAGCAAACACCAAGAAAGAACCAAGATCAAAGCAGAAATGAAGGATATAGAGACACAAAAAACCCTTCAAAAAATTCAGTGAATCCAGGAGCTTTTTTTTTTTTTTTTGAAAAGACTAACAAAATAGATAGACCACTAGACAGAATAATAAAGAAGAAAAGAGAGAAGAATCAAGTAGACACAATAAAAAATGATACAGGGGAGATCACCACTGATCCCACAGAAATACAAACTATGATCAGAGGATACTATGAACACCTCCACATAACTAAACTAGAAGGACACATATACCCTCCCAAGACTAAACTAGGAAGAAGTAAAATCTCTGAATAGACGAATAACAAGTTCTGAAAGTGAGACAGTAATTAATAGCCTAGAAACCAAAAAAATCCCAGGATCAGAGAGATTCAAAGCTGAATTCTATGAGAGGTACAAAGAGGAGCTAGTAGCATTCCTTCTGAAACTATCCCAAAATATTGAAAAAGAGGGACTCCTCCCTAACTCCTTTCATCAGGTCAGCATCAGCCTGATACCAAAACCTGTCAGAGACACAACAAAAAAAAGAAAATTTCAGGCCAATTCCCTGATGAACATCAATGTGAAAATCCTTAATAAAATACTGGCAAACTGAATCCAGCAGCACATCAAAAAGCTTATTCATCACAATCAAGTCAGGTTCATCCCTGGGATGCAAGGCTGGTTCAACATGTGAAAATCCATAAAATTAATTCATCATATAACAGAACAAATGACAAAACCCACATGATTATCTCAATAGATGCATAAAAAGCTGATAGAATTCAACACGACTTTATACTAAAAACACTCAATAAGCTAGGGGTGTTGATGGAACATATCTGAAAATAATGAGGTATTTATGACAAACCCACAGCCACTATCATACTGAATGGGCAAAAGTTAGAAGCATTCCCTTTGAAAACCACTGCAAGACAAGTGTACCCTCTCTCACCACTCCTATTCAACATAGCATTGGAAGTTCTGGCCAGGGCAATTAGGAAAGAGAAAGAAAGAAAGTGTACTCAAATAGGAAGAGAGGAAGTCAAGTTATCTCTGTTTACAGATGACATGATTGTATATTTAGAAAAACCCATCATCTCAGCCCAAAAACTCCTTAAGCTGATAAGCAACTTCAGCAAAGTCTCAGGATACAAAATCAACGAGCAAGAATCACAAGCATTAGTATACACCAGTAATAGACAGAGAGCCAAATCATGAGCGAACTCCCATTCGCAATGCAAAGAGAATAAAATACCAAGGAATACAATTTACAAGTGATATGAAAGACCTCTTCAAGGAGAACTACAAATAACTGCTCAAGGAAATAAAGGAGGACACAAACAAACAGAAAAACATTCCATGCTCATGGAGAGGAAGAATCAATGTCATGAAAATGGCCATACTTCCCAAAGTAATTTATAGATTCAAAGCTATTCCCATCAAGCTTCCATTGACTTTCTTCATAGAATTAGAAAAAACTACTTTAAATTTCATATAGAACCAAAAAAGGGCCTGTATAGCCAAGACAATTCTAAGCAAAAAGAACAAAGCTGGAAGCATCACACTACTTGACTTCAAAGTAGACTACAAAGCTACGGTAATGAAGCAGCATGGTACTGATACCAAAGCAGATATATAGACCAATTGAACAGATCAGAGGTCTCTACTCATATCCACATGCTGCCTTTCTCCCTACTGTCAGTAGCCTTCAAGTTTCCTGTAACTAATTTATATCATGGATACTAGCATGACTTTCATCCACGAAAAATGAGTCTCGGCTTAATTGTCAGGAATTAGTCATGCTCACCTCTGCTGTGCCTTTTACCTTCCATTGTCATCTGTTCTGGATCCCTCAGATCCCATTTTCTTTCCTAGACCTTCAGTGATAAACTTGGAATTAAGTTTGAGACAAAAAAGTGTGTCTCAAGGGGTGCATGGCTTCATTAAATCCCAGGTGCAGCTGTGGAACTGGGTCCTCCTCCAACAAGGGAGATAAAACTGTGTCTTATGAACTGGGGGTACTGGCCTAAGAAAACACTTTTCAAGAAAAACCTCTGGCGTAGAAAAGCCCCCTCTAATCAACAGGCTGTGTTATTGGGTTGGTGCAAAACCAATCACAGTAACTGCCATTCTAAGTAATGACAAAAATCACAACTATCTTTGCACCAACCCATTTGAACTGACCTAATGGAGAAAATTAAAAAAAAAAAACAGCTTAAGTGTAGGGCTATGTTAACTGCTGACAGGGTGGAGAAAATAAAAATAACATCAACAACAACAACAACAACAAAACAGCTTAAGTGTAGGGTGGGGAATTTGCTTGGGAGAAGAACCTTTTATTCTTATGCAAATAGTTCCTCCAAAAGGGAGAGAAATTTTAATTGTTGTCAGACCAAGCTGGACCCCTTGGCCAGGGGAGGGGAAGATTCTGTGGGCTTGTGGCAGGGAATGCTGGTCAGCTGGCCGTGTGGGGACTCTGGCCTTTGAGATGGCACTGGGGACCAGGCAGCAGCTTTGGCTCAGTCCTGTCCTGCATGGCCATTGGACAACGCATTCACATGCTGCAGACATGGCCATGAGCCCCAGCAGAGATGGAAGAGAGAAGGCAGAGAGCTGCCATTTGCCTGTTCATCTTGTGCATGCACCTGTGGCTATTGAGGTGGGGGTGGAACAGCCCAATACTGTAAAAGAAAAAAATAGGTGTCATTATAACTTCAAAAAAATTAAATAAATAAAAGGAAGATGCCGTAGAAAAAATTGGGTTGGACTGAGTCCAACATTCCCGATCCTCGAGAGTGAAGTGGGGAGGGCCGTATCCTCTGTCCTCAGAGAAAATCTGAGGACAAGAAAGCTCAGAAATAAAAGCGAAAGAAATTGTTGGGTCTGCATTTTACTCACCCTTCTGATGTATCCCCATAAAGTCCACCAAAATGATGCAGGATTTTTTTCCTCCTTAGTTTATAGATAAACCTAGGTTCTTGTCTCACCACCAGGACAAATTAGGCATGCAGACACATTGATGTGTGAGGAGGGCAGAATTTATTAAGTGAAAGAAAAACTCTCAACAAAGTGAGGAGTCCTGCATGCAGGTTTCCAGATCATAAAACTGAATATCAGCCCACCACATACAAGTTGAAGAAGCCAGTTCTCCCCTGCATAAAGTATGTATAGTTCTTCCCTGCATAAGGTATGAATAGTTCTCCCCTGAATAAGGTATGAATTCATGGTGGCTCAACCGCCTTACACCAGTGCATTTGGGGTATGCCCAGACAAGCATTCTGTGCAGGTTCCCTTATCTGAACAAAGCATCTGGTGTAGACTTGTTTGAGGGGTCAGAGATTTATTGGGGACTCTCCTATTTGTCTAGGCATTTGGCTGTCTCTTGCCTCTATCAACTTTATTTAAAATATGAGTAACAGATTTGAATAGACATTTCTCAAAAGAAGACATGCAAATACCAAAAAGGTATATAAAAAGGTGCTCCACATCATTCATTATCAGAGAAATCCAAACCGAAACTACAAGAAGATATCCATCTCACCCAGTTAAAATGGATTATATACAAAAGGTAGGCAATAACAAATTCTGGTGAGAATGTGGAGAAAGGACACTTTTATATACAGTGAATGGAAATATAAATAAGTGCAAATATGAGAAAAACAGTTTGGAGGTTCCTCAGAAATAAAAAGGAGAGTTACCATGTAATTCAGCAATCCCTCCTCTGTGTATATGTCCAAAATATAGGAAATCAGTATAATAGAGAGATATCTCCACTCCCGTATTTGTTGCTGCACAGTTCAAAATAGCCAAGATTTAGAGGCAACCTAATTGTCCATCAATAGATGAATGGATAATGAAATGTGGTAAATATACACAATTCAGTACGAGCTAGCCATAAAGAATAATGAGATCCAGTTATTTGCAACAAGATGAATAGAACTGGAAATTTTTATGTTAAGTGAAATAAGTCAGGCATAGAAAGACAAATATTGCATGTTCTTACTTATTTGTGGGATATTAAAATAATCAAAACTATTGAACACATGGACATAGAGAATAGAAGGATGTTTACAACAAGCTAGAAAGGGTAGTGCAAAGCTGGGTGTGGGGGCATGAGGATGATTAATGGGTACAACAAATAGTTAAAAATAATGAATAAGACCTACTGTTTAATAATGTAATAAGGTGAATATAGTTAATAATAACTTAATTGTACATTTAAAAATAACTAGAAGAGTCTTGTTATTGGATCTTTTGTAACACAAAAGATAAATGCTCTAGGGGATGGATATCTCATTCTCCATTACATAATTATTTCACATATCATGCCTATATTGAAATTTCTGATGTACTTCATAAATATATATATCTAGTGCTAACCCACACAAAATTAAAATTAATGTAAAGAACCCTCTCAAATAAAAATTCTATATCTGTCACAACTATCCTTCAAAAATGTGGAAATAATTAAGATATTCCCAGAAAATAAAAAGCTGATGAAATTAGTTACTATGCGATGTGCCCTTAATAAATAATAGGGGAGTTTTTTAAGCTGAAATAATATAATGCTACAGAGTAAATTGAAACCATATAAAAATACAAAGTTTTTTAGTAAAAGCAAATATTTTGACAAATACGTAATCAGTATTATTAAAACTTTGGTTAACTTCTTTTTTATTAATTTATAGTATCTAAAGGGCAAAAGAATGAAAACAATTTAAATCTATGTTACAATGTACACACAATATATAAAGATGTAATTTGTGACCTCTATGACATAACCTGGGTAGACAGAGCTATAAATGAGTAGAATTTTGCATGTGATTGAAGTTTAGTTGGTATCGTTTAAAACTAATTTTTCTAACTTTAAAATGTTACATGTAATTTTTATGGTAAACATAAAATAACTTATCTATTGAAGATTTACCTAAGAAATTAAGAAGAGAATTAAACAATGTCACAAACAAAAATTAAGTAAACACAATGGAAAATGGAAGGAAAAGAACAAAAGATAAAAAATAGTCATAAAACTTATAGATAACAAAGAACAAAATGGCAATAGTAATTTCTATTTTTAACAGTAATTACTGTAAATGTAAATAAAGTAAAATCTCACAATCAAATGGTGTAAATTAGCAGAAAAGATTAAGAAAACATAGTATTCACATCTCTGTTTTACAGAAAAGACTTGCTTTAGAGCTAAGTAAATAAATAGCATAAATGTAAAATAATGGAAAAAGTCACTTAATACAAATAATAACTCCATGCAAATAATTTGGTAGCCTCCTATAGTAATTTTTATTTTCTGTAAAGTGTCCTCAGCCAACTCTAACATTGTAGCCCTCATTTACCACGATGCACACTGAGGTCAACTCTCAAAGTATAAGCCAAAGAGGTCAGGTAATGCAATACAAGAAAGCAGAGCTATGGACCTGAAAAGACTCTAGCATGACTACTGAAACTTCACACAAAGTACAATGGTCCCCAAAAATGAGTGGGTGACACCTTTATTCTGAGGTTTCTAAGAGGCCCGATTTATTAGATGCGTTCTCTGTATTTTTTCTTGGCACCAAAGATCACAAAAGCAGAAGAGGAAACAGGGTGAAAATAGCATAAATGAGAGAACAATTTTTAAGAAAGAAAGTATACAGAGAAACCAAGCAAATGTCTGTTTTTCTTGTTTTGCAGCAGTGAGGAATTTTAGCCAATTCAGAGGCTTTGTTCCCCATAATTTGGAATTCCCGTTTGTATTTGACCAAGTCAGGTAGAATTGGTCAAATCCGATGACAGAAAGACTAAACTAACAACAAAAAACAATGTTATGACTGAGCACTCCAATAATAAAGAGAAATTAAATACAGGTATATGTCAATCTTAGCCTTTAGTCATTAATAAAAATTTTCATGATAAAACCCCAGTTCAGCTACTTACCTAGGAAATGGGCCCCAGGCTCATGACTTTTCTCTACCGTCTTAGAAACAGAAAGAATTTCAAACTTGCCTTCCCTGTTGGAAGTGTGCTGAAGCTCCAGAGAGTTGTTACCAGCCCTCCAACATCAGGGAAGCAGAACAGCTCCCTTCCTTGTTGCAAGTGAGTAAAACTTCACAAAAGGAGTTGTACAGCAGAATAAAACAATCCTATGAAACAATCCTTCAGGATGCAGGATGTGCACATGTACCCCAGAGCCCAAATACAATAAAAAAAATAAAAATAAAAAAATGTAAACAGGTTCAATGTCCCACTCAGACACAGTCTGGCAAATTGGGTAGAAAGTCAAGACCCATCAGTGTACAGTATTCAGCAGACCTATCTCACGTGCAAAGACACACATAGACTCAAAATGAAGGGATGGAAGAAGATTTACCAAGCAAATGGAGAGCAAAGAAAGCATGTGTTGCAATCCTAGTCTCTGATAAAACAGACTAAAAACCAAAACCAATGGCAAAAAATGCCAAAATAGACAGATGGGATCAAATTAAACTCCAGAGCTTCCGTACAGCAAAAGAAACAATCATTAGAGTGAACCAGCAACCAACAGAATGGGAAAAAAATTTTGCAATCTACCCATCTGACAAAGGGCTAACATCCAGAATCTACAAAGAACTAAAGCAGATTTACAAAAAAAAAAAAAAAGACAAACCCATTCAAAAGTGGATGAAGGATATGAACAGACACTTTACAAAAGAAGACATATATGAGGCCAACACACGTATGAAAAAATGCTCATCATCACTGGTCATTAGAGAAATGCAAATCAAAACCACATTGAGATACCATCTCACACCAGTTAGAATGGCAATCATTAAAAAATCAAGAGACAACAGATGCTGGAGAGGATGTGGAGAAAAAGGAACACTTTTACACTGTTGGTGGGAGTGTAAATTAGTTCGACCATTGTGGAAGACAGTGTGTCCATTCCTCAAGGATCCAGAAACAGAAATTCCATTTGACCCAGCAATCTCATTACTGGGTGTACACCCAAAGGATTGCAAATCATTCTTTTATAAAGTCACATGCACATATATGTTCATTTTGGCACTGTTTACAATAGCAAAAACCTAGAACCAACCAAAATGCCCATCCATGATAGACTGGACAAGGAAAATGTGGCACATATACACCATGGAATACTATGCAGCCATAAAAAAAATGATGAATTTGTTTCTTTTGTAGGAACATGGATGAATCTGGAAACCATCATTCTCAGCAAACTCACACAAAAACTGAAAATCAAACATCGCATGTTCTCACTCACAGGCAGGTGTTGAACAATGAGAACACATGGGCACAGGGAGAGGAGCATCACACACTGGAGTCTGCTGGGGGGCTTAGAGGAGGGACTGTGTGGGGGTGGTGAGGTTGAGGAGGGATAACATGGGGAGAGTTGCCAGATATAGGTGACAGGGGGATGGAGGAAGCAAATCATTTTGCCCTGTATGTACCTATACAACAATCCTGCATGATCTGCACATTTACTCCAAAACCTAAAGTATGATAAAAAATTTTTTTTTAATAAAAATAAAATAAAAAATAAAACTTAGACTGGAGGTGAGAAGAAAACAAACAAACAAAAAAACACAGACATTAAACCAACAAAGATCAAAAGAGACAAAGAAGGGCATTACACAATGGTAAAGGGATAAATGCAACAAGAAAAGTTAACTATGCTAAATATATATGCACCCAATACAGGAGCACCCATATTCATAAAGCAAGTTCTTAGAGACCTATAAAGAGACTTAAACTCCCACACAATAATAGTTGGAGACTTTAACAGCCCTTTGTCAATATTAGACAGATCAAGGAGACAGAAAATTAATGAGGATATTCAGGACTTGAATTCAGCTCTGGACAAAGCAGACCTAATAGACATCTACAAAACTCTCTACCCTAAATCAACAGAATATACATTCTTCTCAGGACCACATTGCACTTATTCTAAAATTAACCACATAATTGGAAGTAAAACACTCCTGAGCAAGTGCGAAAGAACAGAAATCATAACAAACAGTCTCTCAGACCAAACAGTACAATCAAATTAGAACTCAGAATTAAGAAACTCACTCAAAACTGCACAACTACATGGAAACTGAACAACCTGCTCCTGAATGACTATTGGGTAAATAACGAAATTAAGGTAGAAATAAATAAGTTCTTTGAAAACAATGAGAATAAAGACACAGTGTACCAGAATCTCTGGGACACATTTAAACCAATGTTTAGAGGGAAATTTATAGTAATAAAAAAGAAAGCAAGAGAGATCTAAAATTGAAACCTTAATATCACAATTAAAAGAACTAGAGAAGACAGAGCAAAATAAAAGTATTTTTTAATAGGATAAAATTGCGCCCTTAGTTTCACAAAAATCAACTGCAATTGAACTGAAGACTTAAAGGTAAAACCTGAAACAATAAAACAGCCAGCAAAAAATAAAATTAAAAAAAAAAAAAACAGGAAAAAAATACTTGAGATTAGTCTTGACATTTTTTTTTTTGAAGATGGCACCACAAGCTCAGGCAAGAAAAGCAAAAAATAAACAAGGAGGATTGTATCAACTAAAATCATCCAGCATAGCAAAGCAAACAATCAATGAAATCAAAAGACATCTTAAAGAACAGGAGAAAATATTTGCAAATGATACATCTAAAAAAAATTAATGTCGAAAATATAAAAGGAACCCTTACAACTGAATATCAAAGTGAATTGATACATTAAAAATGAGCAAAGAAAAAAAAAACTAATGGATACTAGACTTAATAGCTGGAAGATGAAATAATCTGTACAACAAACACCTATTACACAAGTTTACCTATGTAACAAACCTACGCTTATATCGCTGAACTCAAAATAAAAGTCAAACAAATGGGCAAAGAACCTGAATGGATATTTCTCCAAATAAAACATAGAAATGGCCAATAGGTACATGAAAAGACGAATAATATCATAAATTATCAAAAAAATGCAAACTAAAACCTCAGTAGATATGACATCACACATTTTAGGATGACTACTATTTAAAAAGTAAACAATTATTTGTTCAAATGTGGAAAATGGGGAATCCTTTTGCACTGTTGGTGGAAATGTAAATTAGCACAGCCACTACAGAAAACAGTTGGAGGTTTCTCAAGAAATTAAGAAGATAACTACTATATATTCCATCCCCTCCACTACTGGACATATAATTAAGGGATATAAAATTAGTATATCTAAGAGATATTTGGACTTTAATGTTTATTGTAGCATTATTCTCAACAGCCAAGATATCTAATCAACCTAAATATTTATTGATGGATAAATAAAATTTAAAACTGTGATATATATAATATGCGAATATGTATATGTGTGTTTTACATATATATCACATATACATAAATCACATATATATGAATACATATACACATAAGAATATAATTTGGCTTCATACAAAGAAGAAATCCTGGCATTAGCAAAAACATGGATGGAACTGGAGGACATTACATTAAGCAAATGAAGCCAGGCACAAATAGATAAACTTCACATATTCTCACTCATTTGTTGCAGGTAAAATTAAAACAATTGAACTCATGGAGATAGAGAATATAATGATGGTTACCATAAAAGCATATATAAAATTATTTTATAAATTAATAAAGGTGTCTATATACACTCTGTTTTTCATAATTCATTAATGAAACACAATCATATTAAAGTGAGTCACCTAAATAACTTCTGTGATTTCCAACAGTTACTTTAAAAGATACACATTTGATATAATAATTCTGCTTTGTTTTAAAACATGACTTGTTTTGTAATTGGTGGAATGCGATAAAGAGAGGGGAAACTTTTTCTTTCAGTGAATTTTGAATTTTTTTATTATACAAAACTTTAAAACATATACCTAAGTACACAAAATAATCTAATGAAACCTAATATCCCCACCATCTGACATCAACAATTTTCAAGTCATGATTAATTAATTAATTTATTTATTTTAGGTGTAGAGATACATGTGAAATTTTGTTACATAGGTAAACATATATCACAGGGTTTTGTTGTACATATTATTTTGTCACCCAGGTATTAAGCCCAGTACCTAATAGTTATCTTTTCTACTTCTCTCTCTCCTTTCACCCTCTCACCACATGTAGACCCAATGTCTGTTGTTTCTTTCTTTGTGTTCATAAGTTGTTAACATTTAGCCTCCACTTATACATGAGAACATGTGATATTTGGTTTTCTGTTCCTGTGTTAGTTTGTTAAGGATAACAGCCTCCAGCTCCATCCATGTTCCCACAAAAGACATGATCTTGTTTTTTTATGGCTGCATAGTATTCCATGTTGTATATATACCACATTTTCTTTACCAAATTTGTCATTGAGGAGTATTCAGGTTGATTCCCTGTTTTTGCCACTGTGAATAGTGCTCCAATGAACATTTGTGTGTATATATCTTTATGGTAGAATAATTTATATTCCTCTGGGTATATACTCAGTAATCTGATTGATATGTCAAATGGTAGTTCTGCTTTTAGCTCTTTGAGAAATTGCCCTACTGCTTTCCACTATGGTTGAACTAATTTACACTCCCACCAACAGTGTATAAGTATTCTCTTTTCTCTACAATCTTTCCAGCATATGTTATTATTTGACTTTTTAATAATAGCCATTCTGACTGCTGTGAAACGTTATCTTATTGTGCTTTTGATTTGCATTTCTTTAATGATCAGTGATATTGAGCTTTTTTTCATATGCTGATTGGCTGCATGTATGTCTTCTTTTGAAAAGTGTCTGTTTATGTAATTTGTCCATTTTTTTAGTGGGTTTTTTTTTCTTGTAGGTCTGTTTAAGTTCCTTATAGATCCTGGATATTAGACCTTTGTCAGATGTATAGTTTGAAAATACTTTCTCCCATTTTGTAGGTTGTCTGTTTACTCTGTTGATAGTTTCTTTTGCTGTATAAATGCTCTTAAGTTTAATTAGATCCCAATGTCAATTTTTGCTTTTGTTGTGATAGCTTTTGATGTCTTTGTCATGAACTTTGTGCTCGTTCCTATGTCCAGGATGGTATTTCCTAGGTTGCCTTCCAAGGTATTTTGTAGTTTTGGGGTTTACATTTAAGTCTTTAATCCATCTTGAGTTGCTCTTGTATATGTTTTTGTCAATTTTGCCAAAGATCAGATATTTGTAGGTGTATGGCCTTATTTCTGGGCTCTCTATTCTGTTCCATTGTTCTATGTACCTGTATTTGTACCAGTAACATGGTGTTTTGGTTACTGTAGCCTTATAGTTTGAAGCCAGGTAACATGATGCCTCCAGCTTTGTTCTTTTTGCTTTGCATTGTCTTGGCTGTGCAGGCTCTTTTTTTTTCCTTATGAATTTTAAAATAGTTTCTTTTTTCTACTTCTGTGAAGAATGCTGTTGGTACTTTGATAGGAATAGCATTAAATCTAATCTATTACTCTACTACTTCCTATATTATTTTGAAGAAATTTTCATTATTTGTAAATATGTCAGTAAATACCTCTCAAAGACGAGGACTCTTTATTATTTAACATAATTGTGATACTATTTTAATGCCCTAAAAATAAAATTGTCAATTCTTTCATATTATAAAATATGCAATCAGTGTAAAATTTCTAATTGCCTCATAAACATTATAATTTTTCTTGATTTATTTTGCTGAATCTGTATCCAAAATACCTTTATATATTGCAATTGGTTGATATATCTCTAAAGGTTCTTTTAAACTTTAGTTCCTTCTTTGTGCAATTTATTGATAGAGATGAAGATATTTGTCCAAAGACAAATATTTAAAATATTAGTTTTACTGAGGTATAATTTACATATAAATACAATTTGGGGTGAATAATTCAATAAATTTAGACAAATGACTACATAATTACCATCAAGGTAATAATATATAGAGCATTTCTATTACCCCCAAAAGTTCTCTTGTCCTCATTTAAAGAAAATGCTCATGGCTCTCATTTATTACCTTGAAAGAATGGAAGGCAAAATTAGCAAAGAAAAGGGGTGCATGTGGCAACATCTCAAGGAAATCAGGTTTAAGGTTCCAAAAGCCCTTTCCCAGTACTGTTGCACAGGAATGAATTAATTTATTCTGCATGGAATAGTGACAGCACATGCAAAATGCGGATTTTTTTTCAATTTATTTTCAATTCAGTGGGTACACGTGCAGGATTGTTAGCTGGGTACACTATGACGGCCTGATGTTTGGTGTATGAATTATCCTGTCGCCCAGGTACTGAGCATAACATCTGACAGCTAGTTTTCCAACTCTTGTCCCCCTCCCTAGCTTCCTCTACTAAAAGTCTCCAGTGTCTATTGTTGCCATCTTTATGTCCTTGAGTGCCCAATGTTTAGCTCCTACTTATAAGAGAGAACAGGTGGTATTTGACTTTCTGTTCTTCCATGGATTTGCTTAAGATAGTATCCTCCAGCTGTATCCATGTTGCTGCAAAGATATAATTTTATGACTGCATACTATTCTGTGATATACATGTACTATATTTTCTTTATCTAATCCACTATTGATGGGCACCTAGGTTGATTTCATGTCTTTGCTTTTGTGAATAGTGTCATGAATAACATACACATATATGTGTCGTTTTGGTATAATGATCTCCATTTGCTTGGTTATAGACCCAATAATAGGATTGCAGTGTTGAATGATAGCTCTGTTTTAAGCTATTTGAGAAAAATCTCCAGAGTGCTTTTCATAGAAGCTGAACTAATTAACATTGCCACCAACAGTGTATAAGCATTCTGTTTTTCTCCATGGACTCACCAGTAGGTGCTTTTTTTAAATAAAATTAATAATAGCCTTTCTGACAGGCTTGAGATGGTATCTCATTGTAGTTTTGATTTGAATTTCTCTAAGGATTAGTGATATTGAGCATTTTTCAAATGTTTGTTGGCCACTTGTATGTCTTCTTTTGAAAAGTGTCTGTTCATTTTTTTTTACCCATTTTTAATTGAGTTATTTGTTTTTTACTTGTTCAGTGGTTTTTCTTTATCCATTCTGGATATTAGACCTTTGTTGATTTATAGTTTGTGAGTATTTTCCCTGTTCTATAGCTTACCTGTTTACCCTGTTGGTGGTTCTGCTGCTGTGCAGAAGCTCTTTAGTTTAATTAGGTTTCACTTTTCAATTTTTGTTTTTGTTGCAATTGTTTTTCAAGACTTAGTCATAAATCATTTTTTCAAGACTGATGTCCAGAGTGGTGTTTCTGTGGTTTCCTTTGAGCATTCTTATAGTTGGATGTCCTTTATATTTAAAACTTTCATCCATTTTGAGACAATTATTGCATATGGCAAAAGCAAGGGTTACTTTTATTCTTCTGTTTTATTCTTCTGTTTATAGCTAGCTAGCTATCCCAGCATTGCTTATTGAATAGAAAATACTTTCTGCAGTGCTTATTTTTCAGCTTTGTCGAAAAGTAGATGGTAGTGGATGTGAAGCTTTTATTTCAGGGTTCTCTATTTTGTTACATTTGTCTACATATCTGGTTTTGTACTAGTACTGGACTGTTTTGGTTACTGCACCCTCATAGTGTAGTTTGAAGTCCCATAATGTGATGCCTCCAGCTTTGGACCTTTTGTTTGTTTACTGTTTTTGCTTAGGATTGCTTTGCCTATTCAGGCTTTTGTTTGTTTGTTTGTTTCCATATTATTTTTAGAATAGTTTTACTAATCTTGTGAAAAATGGCATTGGTAGTTTGATAGAAATAGCATTTAATCTGTAAGTTGCTTTGAAGAGTATGACCATTTTATGATATTGGTTCTTTCAATCCATGAGTATGAAATGTATTTCTATTTGTTTGTGTCATCTGAAATTCCCTTACTTATTCAATGAAGCCAGTGTTACCCTGATATGAAAACCTGGCAGAAACACAACAAATAAGAAAAACTACAGGCCAATATCCTTGATAAACATAGATGCAAAAATACCCAACAAAATAATATCAGTTTACTGTAAAAGTAATTTGGTTTCTTGCCACTGCTTTGCTTTTAATGGCAAAACAAAAACAAACAACAACAACAAAATGACAATGACTTTTGCACCAACATAATAAACTGAATTCAACAGCACATCAAAAAGTTAATTCATCATGATCAAATTGGCTTTATTCCTGGAATAAAAGGCTGTTTCAATATATGCAAATCAATAAATATGATTTACCACATAAATACAATTAAAAACAAAAACCATATGACCATCTCGATAGATTCCAAAAAAACTTTTGGTAAATCCAACATCCTTTCATAATAAAACTCTCAATAAACTAGGCATTTAGGAAACATAACTCAAAATAATAAAACTATGAAAACCTCACTGTCAACATCACACTGAATGGGCACAAACTGGAAGCATTTTCATTGAGAACTGGAACAGGACAAGGATGTCCACTTTTACCGCTCTTATTCAATGTAGTTCTAGAAGTCTTGGCCAGTGCCATCAGACAAGAGAAAGAAATAAAAGGCATCCACATTGCAGACTAAAAAGTCCTACTCTCTCTCTTAGTTGACAACATCGTATTTACCTAGAAAAGCCTAAAGACTTCACCAAAAAGCTATTAGAACTAATAAACAATTTTAGTGAAGTTTCAGGATCGATTTGTACAAAATCAATGTACAAATATCAGTAACATTTCTAACCACCAATAAAGTTAAAGCTGAGCACCAAATCAAGAGAGCAATCACATTTACAAGAACCACACAAAAAAATTAAATACCTGGGAATACATCTACTCAAGGAGGTTAAAGATCTCTACAAGAAGAACCTTGTGCTCCTTTAAAATCAATCTCCTCTGTTTTGTCAACCACTGATGTACATTTTATCATCATAGTTATTCCCTTTCTAGGATTACTTGCAAGTGTAATTTTATAGTATGTAGACTTTTGTGACTAGCTTCTTAAACTTAACATAATGCTTTTGAGATTTATTTATGTTATTGCATGTTTCAGAAGTCATTCACTTTTATTGGTGTACCAATCATATTCCATTGTCTGGATTAACCACAAAAAGCACTTTTTTTTTTTACAACATAGTTTATCTAAGCACAAATATTTTTGCCAATACGTTGTTTTTATCACATTTGGATAGAGATAATGGTAACCACTAAGTTCAAAAGAAAATAAATGCCATCGCCTGATTTATAAAATTATGTTGATATTTCTTCCTATTTTTCAGGAGTATCTACAATTAATCTCATTACCTATTTTTAAATACAACTCTAAAGTGTGCAAAAATAATTTTTCAAAGACACACTGAAGTACAGCTTTTAGGAAATTCTTTATGATTGTGAAAACCTGGAGATAATACTATTGTAATCAACTGGAGAATTTCTTCTAAGCAAATATATTCTAGAAAACACATTTTAGAAAAAGATTTATAAACAGAGCCAGGTTGTGCTTCATATGACTGAATTCAACAATCAGAATCGTCATTCTTTATAAGTCTGAAGTATGAGCAAATACTGAATTTCTAGCAAGAGATGCTGAATTATCAATCACTCACTGTTGCCTCTTTATGAAATGTAGATTAAAAGATTGTGATAGAATGGACTAGCCCATGAACAGCATCTTGGAATACTAAAGTTAAAAAAAAAGCATATAAAGAAAATCAAAGATGTGTCTTCAAGGTGACTCACATTTAGAATGCTGATTCAAATAGAACTTTTGCATGGTATTCAGTATAAATTAAAATAATACATTTCCAGCAGATTTATATTTTTTGTATATAGATATTTTTATTACATTTCTTCAGTATGTCATTTTTCTCTTTAATGTATTATTTTTGCATATTAAGACCCCTTGTTTTCCTATTATAGAAGATTTCCAGGTTTAATCTACTTTATGCAGCATTAAAAGAGGATTCAACTATAATACATTAAAGACAATAAGAAAACATCTTAAGTTTATGTAATTTTTCATAAAATGATTCAATAGATTATCGAAGGGAGATTAAGCAAAAATAATAAATATTTTATTTTTTTCTATTTTTCTTGTTTAGGTTTCTAAACACAAAATTTATAAGCCTAAAATAAGAGCCCAATATTTTAAGGCCAAAGAACAACTGATTTAAAAGTTAGCATGGGGCAACATAATGTAAAACCCTAGTGATAGAAGTAGAATATCAAGTTTGTTTTCCTTCTCTGTCATGAGCTAGTGTTGAAGAACGAAAGATAAAGAGAAAAAAATAGTTTCCTTAATAGTGATGAAAACAAATAACTTTCTTTATATCTTTACTTCTCTTTATTTCTCTGGGTAAATATAAGAATGGTTCACAGAGAAAGGGATATAATAGTGAGAATCTGAGAAGCCAAAGTAGGTTGCATAATTCTGTCTCAGGGGACAGTTTGAAAGACAGTTTTCCAGGTGACTCACTCTCATTCCTGGCAAGTTTGCTTCTGGGTGTTGACAAGAAGCCTCAATTTCTCTATATATGGCCCTCAACATAGGCAGCTTTAGTGTCCTCAAGACATGAGGGCTTGTTTCTTTCAGAGGAAATGATCCAAGACCCAGTTTTACCCTATCAGTTGTGAAAACTTTGACAACAAAACAAGCACATTCCACTAACATCTGCAGTTGTGGCTACATAGCAATTAAAATCTAACTATTTTGAATGAAGTTCTTTAATTTTTAACATTTTCTAAATGAGGGTTTCTATTTTCAGCCATATATTTGTAGCTGTAATGGTATAGTCCCTCTTTTTCTGAGCTTTCCATGATTTAAAAACACTAGTATTACAATTTTGATGCTATTTATGAACTCCTAGGTTACACATTTTCAGAACTGATTTATTTATGTCAGCATTCAACACAGTAATACTTAGTGTGTAGCTAACATTTTCTGATTATAAGTTTGTCTTTGGTCCCTTGGTGTCCCTATCTAGTCTTTTTACTAAGCTCAAATGTTTCTTTAAGCTGTCATACTCTAAAGAACTTTCCCCTTAAGATAAATTATTTCTTTCAGCAAGATTGTCTCCAAAGTCATAGTAAAAATTGACAGTAATGGAAAATAGTAAAAATTCATTCAAAATACTGTCCTCTCATCAATAAAATATCATTATTTGAATCCATTCTCACATTTTCCTATTATATTTCAGCAGACTAAATAACCTTTCTCTAGACGAAGAGTAATTTTTAAATCTTTTCAGAATCTTATCTCCTGTCTCATTCTCATTAGGCATTTGAGCAAATGGTTAACTGAGAGGGAAGAAGTCTAGAGCATGACTCCACTTACTATTATTTTCTTTTAGGTTTTTTTTTCTCTCTCTCTACTGATATATTGAGTATCTTCCATGTAAAAAGAAAGCAAACAGAAAAACAATTAAAAGGGCTCTTTGTATATCTTATTTTGAGAATTGTCTATTCATGTCCTTAGCCTACTTTTTGATGGGATAGATTATTTTTTCTTTACTGATTTTTTGAGTTCTTTGTAGATTCTGGATATTAGGGCTTTGTCAGGTGTATAGATTGTGAAGATTTTCTCCCACTCTGTGGGTTGTCTGTTTACTCTGCTGACTCTTCTTTTTGCCATGGTAAAGGAACTTTAGTTTAATTAAGTCCCAACTATTTATCTTCGTTTTTATTGCATTTGCTTTTGGGTTTCTGGTCACGAAATCTTTGCCTAAGCCAACGGCAAGAAGGGGTTTTCCAATGTTATCTTCTAGAATTTTTGTAGTTTCATGTCTCAGATTGAAGTTCTTATTAAAGCATATGAAAAAATGTTCAGTATCACTATTGTTCAGGGAAATGCAAATCAAAACCCCAATGTGATATCATCTTACTCCTGCAAGAATGACCATAATTAAAAAATAAAGAAAACCAAAATCAAAAAAAAAAAAGAAAAAAGAAAAAAAAATAATGTTGGCATAAATGCAGTGATCAGGGAATACTTCTACACTGCTGGTGAGAATGTCAACTAGTACAGCCACTATGGAAAACTGTGGTGATTCCTTAAAGAACTAAAAGTAGAACTACCATTGGATCCTGCAATCCCACTACTGGGTATCTACCTAGAGAGAAAAAAGTCATTATATGAAAAAGATTCTTGCACACACATGTTTATATTAGCACAATTCACAATTGGAAAATCGAGGAACCAACCCAAATGCCCATCAATCAGCAAATGGATAAAGAAATTCATATATATATGGACTACTACTCAGCCATAAAAAGGAATGTATTAACAGCATTTACAGTGACCTGGATGAGAATGGAGACTATTATTCTAAGTGAGTTAACTCAGGAATGGAAAACCATACTTCATATGTACTCACTGATATGTGGGAGCTAAGCTATGAGGACACAAAAGCATAAGAATAACACAATGGACTTTGGGGAGGAAGAATGGGAGGGGAGCATGGGATAAAAGACTGCAAATATGGTGAATGTATACTGCTCAGGTGATGGGTGCACTAAAATTTCATGAGTCACCACTAAAGAACTTACTCATGTAATCAAATATTACCTGTACCCCAATAACTTATGGAAAAATAAAAAAAATTAAAAAAAAATCACTTATGAATCAACCTGTATTTTAGACTACTTTTTACCTTAGGCATCTTTCCATTGATAGCCAAAGTTTAAAATAAAAATAGAGGTTTAGCTTCCATTTCTAATTTGCTTTTTTCCCCTGCATTAGTTTGATTAGGATAATGACCTTCACTTTCATTTATGTTGCTGCAAAGGATATTATCTCATTCCCTTTTGTGAATGCATAGGATTCCATGATGCTTATGTATGACATTTTACTTTCCAGTCTATCACCGACAAGTATTTAGGTTGGTTCTATGTCTTTGCTATTATAAATCATACAATAATGAACATATGTATGCACATATCTTTGTGGTAGAAATATTTATATTTCTTTGGGTACATATGCAACAATGGCATTGCTGAGTCGAATGGTAATTCTCTTTTGAATTCTTTGAAAATTGCTATGCTGCTTTCCACAATGACTGAATTAATTTAAATTCCTACCAGCAGTGTGTAAGCATTCCCTTTTCTTGTAACATTGCCAAAATCTGTTACTTTTTAATAATAGTCATTCTGACTACTGTGAGATGGCATCTAATTGTCATTTTGATTTGCATTGCTCTAATGATTAGTAATGGTGAACATTTCTTCATATGCTTCTTGCCCACATGTAGATTTGTTTTGAAGTGTCTGTTCACGTCCTTTGCCCATTTTTTAATGAGGCTGTGTGTTTTCTGCTTTTTAATTAAAGCTCCATATATGTTCTGAGTGTTAGAACTTTGTCAGATGCACAGTTTGCAAATATTTTCTCTTATTTCTTTTTTTTTTTTAAGAATGAAAGAGAGAAAGAAAGAGGAAGAGATTTTAGAAAAAGAGAGAGAAGGAGAAAGAAAGAAACAGCAAAAGAATGAAAGAGAGAAAGAAAGAGGAAGAGATTTTAGAAAAAGAGAAAAAAGGAGAGAGAAAGAAACAGCAAAAGAAAGAAA
>PVKP010011142.1:0-62336 GCA_004027715.1 Plecturocebus donacophilus
AAGGATCGCATCACTCAGGTACTGAGCATAGTACCCAACAGTTAGTTTTCCAACTCTTGCCCTCCTTCCTCTCTCCCCTTTCTGATCATCCCCAGTTTCTAGTGTTGCCATGTTTATGCCCTGATTACCCAGTATTTAGCTCCCACTTACATGTCAGAACATGCAGTATTCGGTTTCCTGTTCCTGTTTTAATTTGCTGAGGATAATGCCCTCCAACTGGATTCATGTCACACCAAAGGACATGATTTCACTGTTTTTTTATGGCTGTGTAGTATTCCATGGTATATACGTACCACATTTTCTTTACCCAGTGCACCATTGACTCCATGTGTTTGCCATTTTGAATGGTGCTATGAACATATGAGTGCATGTGTCTTTTTGGTAGATTGATTCGAAACTGTACATTCTTGTGTTAAGGTAAATAATTATTTATATCAGGGTTGTGAAGATCAAATGAAATAATTCATATAAATGTGATATAAACAGAATTTGATCAATGCTAAATTATCATGATTATCTTTCTTGAGCTGCAAATTATTTGCTATTACCATTGTCTCCTCAAACCCCTCTCCTACACTAATCTTTTCTGGACTCACCATTATTTATAATTATTTGTTCGCTTCTGAATTTGGTGAACAAATATGTACTTGGTGGGTTAGTAATAAGTATGACAGCTTTGAGCAAAGGTTGAAATGGCATTGATCATTCAAACTACCAGGTTGTCTTCTGTTAGTCTCTTATTATTTCCTGTGCATTTGTCTGCTCAGAAGATTATAACTCATTAAGGATAAGGGTCGACATCTCACTCAGATCCGCTATAAGCCAAGTCTCTTAGTCAGAACCAGTAAATACTTATGTTTGGAGAGTTTCAAAGTAATGGCCAAGGATTTAGAGAAATGATGCTATTTGCATAGATGGCTGAGAGCCTCATGAGATGTAAAGCTGATGGAAACCTTGAGGGTCATGAACAGCTCACAAGCTTGGGGGGTCACAATCCATCAAGGAGTAAGAACCTTCTCTTATACTCCAACCCCTGCACTGGATGGACAAGATTCTTCTTTGAGGGAAAAGACCATACCAGAAACAATAGTATGGGGTTGGTGTGGTGCCACTCACACTGACTCTGTGTCCAAACCACATAGGGGTAGTCTGAAAGTCTCCATGAAGAAACAAAATCAAACAAAAGCATAACATTACAACATCTTCTCAGTAAGACAAAGAGAACACAAGGCAAAGAAGAAAAGGTATTTCCCTTTCAAGTTTGATGACTATAAGAACAGACTGAAAGAATGCCTACCTCACTTAACAGAGTGCCTTGTCCCTGCATATTCCACAGCTGTGCTCATTAAATGCTCTGAAGGAATTTGTTGACTACTAGGATGAGATGATGAAGCCAGAGGCTCACGTATCGAGTGAACAAGAAAATGGGCAACATTAAGAAATACACAAGGGGACATCTGCATGAATCTGCTAGAGTTTCTTGTCCTCATTATGTACAAGATTCAAGGTTCATGAATGAACAGTTTCATGGAGGCAGTCATACTTCATACTTAAGTCTACTCCATTACACCTCAAGGTCCCTCTTGTCACATAGGCACATACACACACATAAATTTGCCTTATCCTTTCAGTTACAAATTGTATCTTCCCTCAGCTGTATCTATCCACAAAAACAGGAGCAATAGGGCCTTCTTTAGATCATATTTTGTCTGTCTTTCTTGCTATCTTCTGCTTCCAGCATGGATAACTGTGTTCCCTCTGGACCTCTTATTCTCAAGTGACATTTTATCTCTTCTATAACAACCAGCGAGAACTCTGTTATTTGTTTGAGCCATATTAGGGTCTTTGTATTTCGGAGAAAGACAAACTTTGTAAGAATTAATCTTTTAGGGAGAAGATATCAAATTAAAGGTATCTCACGACCCAGGACAACCTTCACCATGGCGATGTCTCCTTCATTCTGTCAGTGCTACTTTAGAGCTTTTATGATGCTTTGTATTTTAGCACTTGCTCCGTGAATACCCCAGGCAGGGAAATAGAGAAGTCATGATTATTCTAGCAATTTGTAGACTACGGTCCCATCTTTTTAACAATATACTTAACTACACTAAGTCTCAAATACCCAGTAACACTTTGTCCTTCCCAACCACAGGACTTAAATAAGAGTGTCCCAGGTTTAAATTAAATATCAAGAGCTCTTCCTGAAATGTGACAGAATTATAAGCTAAGAGATGGCTCCTAAAAATTATGTGAAGGTAAGATACTAAGCTTCCCACTTTGCTGATGATATAAGGCTTTGGGGTCTGGTTCAGTGTGCAGAAGTTATTCTGGGCACCAGATGGTATTGCATTTGTCTTCTCCCCTTCCAGACTGCCACTCTCACTCATTATACCCTAGATTGGTCCGAATATATGAGACCGTGAATAAGAGTCTTCTCTAAAAGAAGGAATAAATGAAAAACTTAAAAAATGACTCCCAGAATATTGATAAACCCAGATCTGGTACATAGGACAACTCGAGGGCAAGCAAATCCTTTAAGGGATGAGGCACACACTGAAATCCAAGCAGCATGAGAGCATCAGGCAGTCAGAAAAATAATTGCCATGTAGCAAGAAACCAGGAAAGGGCTGGAAAGATCTTTGCTAACTCTGCAATGTTGCCAAGGACCAGTCTGAGTCCTAGTCATCAAGCCCATAAAATGCAAGCATAAAACAGAAACAAAGACAGCTGGCCCTTCAAGTATATCCTGTTTCATTATTTAAAGGCTTATTAAGTGTATAGATCATGGAACCCATGTTTCAGATTTCCAGTGAGACCTGAGTCAATATATTAAGACACAATATTAAGGTAAAGGACTAGAAGCTTTATTGAATACTAAATATCTTTTATGGTGGGATGTCTTTATAAAACTAACTCTCCTGCCCAAATCATTATTTCAACATTTGGGAGATAATGAATGAAACCAGAAGAAGTTAAGCCTTGTTCATAACAGACAGTGGCTTCCAAACAGGCAAGTTACCCACTTACTGGTCATCTTATATCCAAATAAGAGGGAGAAAACATGAGCTAACATAGAGTAGACTTAGAGATGAAAAGTGAACATCCAAGCCCAGTTTTTGACAAAATAATTGGATCTTCATCCTTACTTTGAAGTCTACTCCTTACTTGCTACTTTATTCCTTCATATATTCATTCTGTTATCCTTAAGTTCTTCTCCTACATCTCTCCTCACTCATGAACTTTTAATTTGATAACTAGATAGGACTTGTCAGGTCTTGATTATAGTTGTCCCTTGAACAATATGGGGGTTAGGACCATCAAACCCCTGTGCAGTCAAAATCTAACTTTTGACTCCCCAAAAACTTAACCTATACCTTACCAATAGCCTATCATTGACTGGAAAGCTTACCAATAACATAAACAGTCTATTTACATATATTTGTATATTATATGTATTATATACTATATCCTTACAATAAGCTAGAGAAAAGAAATGTGTTATTAAGAAAATCATAAGGAAGAAAAACATATTTACTATTTGTTAAGTGGAAGTGGATCAACATGAAGGTCTTCATTCTTCTCATCTTCATGTCAAGTAGGCTAAGGAAGAGGAGGAAGGGGAGGGGTTGGTCTTGCTGTCTCAGGAATGGTAGATACAGAAGAAACTCCATGTATAAGTTCACCCATGCAGTTCAAACATTCATTGTTCAAGGGCTAACTGTATTTTTACTGATTTGCCATTGTCCTTAAATGCCTGTTTCTAGTCACTCTAGAATAGTTGACCAATCTGACTCTGGTCTCTGACAACAGTCCATAGCAATAACCACCTTCGTCAGAACTCCACTGGGTTTGCTACTACTACAGAGAGTCAGAAAAGCAAGGCCTTTCCGTGTTTGGACTGAAATTGCCTATTTATGATGATTCTTTCCATGAAATTACTTTTATAATATTAATTTGATTCAACAGGAAGGATGCTCATTCAAGAAAGAGCAAATCTGTATTCCGGTCCAAGTCTTTCCAGCAAATTCTTCTGATATGATTACTTAACCACATTGAGCCTCAACCACCCAATCATAGTCCTAACTACCTCACAGAACTGCTTACTGAAGAAAAACAAAACAAAGATTAAAGAAAGAGACAGACACTGAGACATAAATAACAGTGGTTACAGAATTTCAAGTGTAAGATAAATTCAGTGTCTTAAGTTTTCCAATCAGCCCCAAATAGACAGAAACCAGTACAGAAGTCATCCAAACTTCTTGCTAAGCATTCATCAAACCTGCTGTATTTGCAAAAAGCAGCTCCAGAGAAGGCAAATTGGGTCAGTGAAAAGAGGCTGATCAGTCAACATTTAAAGGACCAGAGTGAAGGCAGAATGAGGTCATACACAATGTGCTCTTCCACATGAGGCTTCTCTAGTAGGCAGGGAAGCCATCCAAGGTTTGGTAGATTGTTCATTGCCTAAAGGTATCTGGACACAGAGATGGGTAAGAGCAAAACTCCATCTGTTTCCCGCTCTGCTATTCTTGTGTCCTGGCACACAACTGTGTCTTTCTGTGCAGGTAAGAGGTAAACCACCCTGAGACCATGTTAATATGAGTTAATATAAACTGAGAAGGCCTGAGACTGCTATCCATACAAAGGTCTGCTTGCAAGGTTGGTCCTTGGCTAGGGTCTGGAAAGTGGGATTTGGAGAGAGTTTCCACCATTCCCTGATAAAGATGGCTCCTCATGCCTTGCCTGTTTATGCAAAACATACGGTCTACGCTGAACACCTGCTTTCCTTCAGGATAACTGGAATTTGGTACATAGAGAGGATGCCTAAGTCATCAGCCCCTTATACAAACTCTAGGCACTGAGACTCCCATGAGCCTCCCTGGAAGAAGGCATTTATGTGTTGTCACAACTCCTTGCTAAAGGAATTAAGCACATCCTTTGTGATTCCACTAGAGGATGACTCTAGGAAGCTTGCACCCAGTTTCCTCCAGACTTTTCCCCTTGCTCCTTTCCCTTTGTTAATTCTGCTTTGTATTTTTTTGCTGTAACAAATCGTAGCTATACACGTGACTATAAGATGAGTCCTGTGAGTCTTTCTAGCAAATCATCAAATCTGGTGAGTGATCTTGAGGATCCACAACACTTTTTAATCTCAGAGGGCATTTGCCCATCAACTTGCCTTCCACAGGGCCATGTCTGCCTATAGGTGCTGTTTTTACACAAAGCCATCATAAGTACTTGTATTTACTGGGGCTCTGCCAGGAAAAGAGGAGGATGTAGACAAGTACCCAAGTTTAATGCCCCAGCCCCCCACATCCTTTACTGGATGTAGAAAATCATTAGTCATTTTCCCTTTCTTTATTGGAGCCAGGGTGAAAACTTCCCAGGTCAATATTAACTCTACAGAGTTAATAAGCAATGGTGGGAGGACAGGACCATCAACATTTGCAAATGCCCGCCTATGTCCTAGGTACTATGTTTGGAGTTTAACATACATATCTGAATGCATCATCAGAATAGGAGAGCAAAAGTAATCCCTATGTTATGGTTTAAGAATCTGAAAGGCAGAGAGGTTAAGTAATCTTCCCATGATCACATGGTAGATGGTAAATCATGAGTTGAAATGCTATTTGATTTCAATTTTTTTCATTATATCATATCATTCCCACTTCCAAGTTTTCAGCCACAATTTTTATATGTAAATTGCACCTATTTATCTCACTGTGTTGTTATTAAAATAAAATGAGATATGCATGTTAAGTATGTAATATAGAGTCTGGCATGTAGTAAATTGAAACAAATGGAAATCATTTTTATCATCACAATGACTATGATAATACTTACAATGGGGACTTTTCTGGCTCAGACTCTTTGTGCCTGCTCAGTCCAGGGCCCCAGGAACTGGGGATGGGAAGTCAGACAATAAGGACTGTCTAGTACATACTCTTCTCACATTTTTTCCTCCATGTTTATGATATAGCACACTAATAATTATGTATCCCATTAAATATGCATCAGATTACTGTTGAAAGTTCTACTTGAATCAACTCCAAACTCAAATTTATGCACTGCTCAATCTCTCATATTGTTTCTGAAGTACCACACAAGTCTGCTTCAAATGTAAAAGCAAACAACGATAATAAAAACCACCACAGTTGTTGTTTGGAGTAGGCAGGTTTGTGTTCCCCAGGCACATAGGGACTTATGACATAACTTTATAAATTATTCCCACATACACCACTCTCTACTCATGAAATTGAACAATACACTTTCCCTGATGTGTATAAAAGTTCTACTTGCCTTGTGGTATTAACAGTTCAAAGCATATCCTGAGTACTGATTTTGTTCACATCAGCCTGCTGAAATCTTGTAGTGGTATGAAGATTAATTCACAGACATACACTGAGAGCCTACTTCATCCTAAATAGGACTTAGCACAGAATCTCTCTGGCACAGACTCAGACTACATAAATGTGAGCTGGGATGATGATGATGATAGTGATGGTGGTGATTGTGCCCAAATATTTAAAGTAATTTATATTCTAATATTGGATAGAGCTTAGTTTCTAAGGTTATATACTATATTTTATAATTTAATAAATCCTACACATGAATTCACACATACACACACACATTAACAAGTATTATATGCAGGAATAGGATTGAGCCCTCTGCACCTCTGACTTCCTAGAAAACCCTTCATATCCTTTGATTTCATGAATTTACATTAGGTGCACTGAACCTGTACCATCATTTTTTTCTTTTGGAAAATTCAGCTTTCATGGCTCTATGTGTATTAACTGCCACCAAAAATACCATATATATTTTCCCATGAAAATATACTGAATATTTTATATGATTACTTTTAACTCCTTATTAATAAATTCAAACCAAATAACAGAAGAAATTATCCTTAAAAATAAATATAGCCTATTCTGTTTCCATGGGTATGCATTATTGCTATTGATTTCCTAGTCATCTAGTTTTAAAGCTGGTTTGAAAATGATTTTTAAGTGCTCAATCTCATTTATTAAAGTCTTGAAAGTTGATTGCCTTAATTTTCCCCCAATCAACAAGATAACCCTTAATTTTAAGGTCTGCATTAGTGGCACTCTCACCTATGAAGTAATGACACCATTTATTTACATTAGCATCAACACGAGTTCAAAACTTAATGCCCTCATCAATTTTCCAAATAAAACTGCAGCTGTAGTGTGGAACAGGTGAAATGAGGTCTGTATTTCTCAGATGTAACATAGCCAAGAGCTTAACCCAAGCTTCATGAAGTTTAAAAGCAATAAAGCCAAAGTTATTTCAGCCCTGCAGCATACTTATTTAAAGAGATGAACATTATTGGCTGTCTTTCAATGTAGTGCTTATACTATTATTAAAACTTGAAATGGAATCCCAGAGTGTTATATGTGTGAAATACCATATACTTATAAGGCCTCCCTCCCCCAATTCCTTTAAAACAGAAGAATAAACACAACTGTAAAGCTACATCCAAGATTCTATGATCTCTATATAACTCTATCTCCATTCTCATTTCTTACAGAAAGAATATGATTGAGAGATTACAGAATAAGAAATAGATGTAAGAAACAGATGCATATGAGAGGATCTTTGGCCTAGAAATCAGAAAGCAAAGGTGCTTAATTAGAGGACTTGTTGGCACCTACACAATTGTAAAATTAATAGCATGAAATAATATACTAACCAGTCTCTAAACTCCATGAAGGTGAGAATCATGGCTGTGCCCACCTATTACAATATCATTAAACTGCCAAGCATATATCGAGTATCTACTAAATACTGAAAAAGATGTTATATAAAATCAGTTGGCTCTCTTTGTGGTGATTAAATAGCCTGAAAAAGTTTCTAACAGGCTTTATATAGGAAATGTGAGTTGTTTGCTATAGCACAGGCTTCTAATGTAAAAAGGTAAGTTGGAAGAGAAATAGAAAAGCATCTCATCTTCTTAATTTATGTGTCTATCCTAGGCATCAGTTCTTTTGAGGTATTCCTGTTTCTTCCTCCCTTTCTTTACTTCTAAACATACAGATTCAACAAATTCTGTCAAAGTAGCCTTTACTCAATGCAGCACTACTCTTTTAACCTCAGCACTCTCAGTTTAAGTAAGACAAAACAGAGTTCAAATCCAAATATTCAGGCATCATTGCTTTTCATGATTATGTGTAATAGTATTTTTCTATTCTCATGCATAATAGTTGAGGTTTCTATTCTACACCAACTTAGGCTAGAAATATTATTACTGGGACATTAAACACTAAATTGGAATAAATTAATGATGCCAAGGCATATCAAAATTGCTTATAGCTGTGTCAAGTCAAATCACGGCAATATTTATATCATGGTTCCATGATAATAAAGTCCTTTGGTTTCCTTCATAACCAAGAGAAACAAATTGCCATTGGAAACAAGCCCAGAGAAATCACATATATTTGAATTAATAGAGAAGGACTTTAAAGCAGCTGTTATAAATATGTTCAATGATTATGGAAAGGATAGATATTATAATGAGTCAACGAACAGAAATTCTCATCAAATGAATGGAATCCGTAAAAATGAACCAAATGGAAAATCTAGAATTAAAAAGTATAATATCTGAACTATAAAATTGTCTAATGAGCTTAACAGAAAATGGGTTATTACAGGAGAAACAATCAGTAAGCTTCAATACCCAGAAATAAAAATTATAAAATTGGCACACAGAGAGAGAAAAATGTTTTTTAAAATTAACAGAACCTAAGTCACCCCTGGGTCACTTTGTGGTTTAACATATGCACAATTACAGTCTCAAAAGGAAGAGAAAGAGATTGGCAGAGAAATAAATATTTGAAGATATGGTGGCTTAAAACTTTCCAAATTTAATCTTTAAAAAATTGACCCCTAGAGGAAGCTCAATGAATCCCAAGCAGAATACACATTTAAAAAAATAGACCCTAGATATATAACAGTCATATTTCTAAAAACCAAAGACAAATTTTAAAAGTTCGAAGTAGTTAAATGAAGAAAAATATTTCAAATATTACTGAAACGTGCAATATTATAAAAAAAAGAACTACACTGAATTCTAACCACACACAATAATTAAATCTATATGAATACCAGATTTAAACATAAAACTTAACTATAAAGTTTCTTGGAAAAACAAAATAAAACATAAGGAACTATCTACACAACTTGGGCATGTAATGATTTCTTATACAGTGAAACTTATACAAGATATATGTTCACAGAAATTTTATTCATAGTAGCCTAAAACCAGAAACAACAAAAATGTCCGTAAACAAGTGGATAGATTTTAAAGCAAACAAAAAATGTGTGGTATACTTGATATATTCAAACCCAGCAAAGAAAAAAAAAAAAGACAAACTATCAGTGCACCAAACCACAGGGATAAACAAAAAAAACAAGTAGAATATTCAAAGAAGCCAGAGACAAGTATGTACTATATCACTCCAAAAAATGTAGAATAGAAAAAACTAAACTATGGTTATAGAAATAAACAGTAGTTACTCCTGGAGGTAGTGGTAGAATGAGTGACTGCAAAGGAAAACGAAGGTACTTTTTAAAGTAATAGAAATAGAGTATTGCCTCAAAGGGTTGTGAATTAAATGTGTGTAAGCTTTTGTCAAAACTCACAGAAGGGGGGACGCCAAGATGGCCGAGAGAAGCCAGCACCGGAATGCAGCTCCCAGCGAATGAGACTCAGAGGGCCAGAGGACTTCACAATTCCAAAGGAGGTGCCGGGTTCTTTTCTGTGGGACTGATAGAGCACTGGAATTAGACCCAGGGAAGGAGTCGCGGGCAGAGTTGCCCAGGAGGGGAAATCAAGACAGGGGAGCGCACGTCCCCACCTGAAACGCCCAGCTGGCTCTGAGGCTCGGAGGACTTAACCCCCTCGGTGCTCGGTTTTGGATCCTGTGCTTACCTTAACCCTTCTGCAACCCTCGGTCCACGAGAGCCCTGTCAGACTGTGGGGTGCCGTGGGTAGTGGATCCAAATCTGAGGAGCGGCTACTGCGGGGCTCGGCAAGCTGTCCCACAGACCGGGGCAGCAGTTTGGACTAAGGCCAGCGGGACGGACCTCCCACAGAGGGAGGCAGCGTTGAAAGTAGGGAAACAGACCATAAGGCCTGGCAGGCCGCACCTCCACAGAACTCAAACTGAAGCTCTCACTAGAGAAATTGGTAGCAAATACACCAGCTTGACCCCAGCCAGGAAGATGGAGCTCTGGGAGAGACGCCATAGGGAAGGCGGGGCCAATCTCACGGGCAAACAAACTCCAGGGAAGGACCACCCACCAACAACCTGACTGAACCCGAGAGCCCAGCAACGCCCTCTACAGGCCAAAAAAGATACAGCTCCAACCTCAATAGAAAAAAACATCCACTCGGAGACTCCTCCTGAAATCACCAACTTCAAAGATTAAAGGGAGATAAATCCACGAAGACGGGGGGGGGGGGGAAACAGCGCAAAAAGGATGGAACCACCAAAGAACATAACACTTCTTCTCCTCCCAGGGATCACAACTCCTCACCATCAAGGAAACAAAAAAAAACAGAATGAATCTGATGAATTGCAGAAGCAGGCTTCAGAAGGTGGATAATAAAAACTTCTCTGAGTTAAAAGACCATGTTCTAACCCAATGAAAAGAAACTAAGAACCTTGAAAAAAGGTTAGACGAAATACTAACTAGAATAACCAGCTTAGAGAAGAACATAAACAACTTGACGGAGCTGAAAAACACAGCACAAGAACTTCGCGAGCCATACACAAGTTTCAACAGCTGAACTGATCAAGCAGAAGAAAGGATATCAGAGATAGAAGATCAAATTAATGAAATAAAATGGGAAGGCAAGATTAGAAAAAAAAGAGTGAAAAGAAATGAAAAAGCCTCCAAGAACTATGGGATTATGTGGAAAAAACTAATCTACACTTGATCAGCATACCTGAATATGATGGGGAGAATGAATACAAGTTGGAAAACACTCTTCAAGATATTATCCAAGAGAACTTTCCGAACCTAACAAGGCAGGCCAACATTCACATATAGGAAATACAGAGAACACCACAAAAATATTCCTCAAGAAGAGCAACCCCAAGGCACATAATTGTCAGATTCACCAGAGTTGAAATGAAGGAAAAAATCCTAAGGACAGGCAGAGAGAAAGGTTGAGTCACCTACAAAGGAAAGACCATCAGACTCACAGTGGATCTCTCAGCAGAAGCCCTGCAAGCTGGATGGGAGTGGGGGCCAATATTCAACATTCTTAAAGAAAAGAACTTTCAGCCCAGAATTTCATATCTGGCCAAACTAAGCTTCATAAGTGAAGGAGAAATAAAATCCTTTACAGACAAGCAATTGCTGAGAGATTTCGTCACTACAAGACCTGCCTTACAGGAGCTACTGAAGGAAGTACTAAACAGGGACAGGAACAACCAGTACCAGCCACTGCAAAACGTACCAAATGGTAAAGAATAACGATGCAATGAAGGAGCCATGTCAATTAACAGGCAGAACAACCAGCCAGTAACAAAACGGCAGGATCAAATTCAAACATAACAGTATTGATGTTGAATGTAAATGGCCTAAACACCCCAATCAAAAGACACAAACTGGCAAACTGGATAAAAAGTAAAGACCCATCAGTGTGCTGTATTCGGGAGACCCATCTCACATGCAGAGACTCACATAGACTCAAAATAAAGGGATGGAAGATTTACCAAGCAAATGGAGGGCAAAATAAAAAAAAAAAAAAGGCAGGGGTAGCAATCTTAGTCTCTGATAAAATGGACTTTAAACCAACAAAGATCAAAAAAGATAAAGAAGGGCACTATATAATGTTAAAAGGATCAATGCAACAAGAAGAGCTAACTATGCTAAATATGCACCCAGTGTAGGAGCACCCAGATACATAAAGCAAGTTCTTAAAGACCTACAAAGACACTTAGACTCCCGCACAATAATAGTGGGAGACTTTAACACTCCACTGACAATATTGGACGGATCAATGAGACAGAAAGTCAACCAGGATATCCAGGACTTGAATGCAGATTTGGACCAAGCAGACCTAATAGGCATTTACAGGACACTCCACCCCAAATCCACAGAATATACATTCTTCTCAGCCCCACATTGCACTTACTCCAAAATTGACCACATAATTGGAAGTAAATCACTCCTCAGCAAATGCAAAAGAATGGAAATCATAACAGTATCAGATCTAAGTGCAATCAAATTAGAACTCAGGATTAAGAAAAGCACTCAAAACCACACAATCACACGGAAACTAAACAACTTGCTCCTGGATGACGAATGGATAAACAATGAAATGAAGGCAGACATAAAGATGTTCTTTGAAACCAATGAGAATGAAGACATAATGTACCAGATCCTGTGGGACACATTTAAAGGAGTGTCTAGAGGGAAATTTATAGCAATAAATGCCCACACAAGAAACAAGAAAATATCAAAATTCGACACCTTTTCATCAAAATTGAAAGAGCTAGAGGAGCAAGATGAAAAAAAACTCAAAAGCAAGCAGAAGACAAGAAATAACATAGACAGACCACTAGCTAGACTAATAAAAAAGAAAAGAGAGAAGAATCGAATAGATGCAATAAAAAACAATGAAGTTGAGTTCACTACTGATTCCTCGGAAATACGAACTATGATCAGAGATTACTACAAACAACTCTATGCACATAAACCAGTAAATCTGGAAGAAATGGATAAATTCCTGGACACTTGCACACTCCCAAGACTAAGCCAAGAATAAGTTGAAACTCTGAATAGACCAATAACAATGTCTGAAGTCAAGGCAGAAATTAATAGCCTACTGACCAAAAGAAGTCCAGGTCCAGATGGGTTCAGAGCTGAATTCTACCAGACATACAAAGAGGAGCTGGTACCATTCCTGTTGAAATTATTCCAAACAATACAAAAAGAGGGAATCCTCCCTAACTCTTTCTATGAGACCAACATCATCCTGATGCCAAAATCCGGCAAAGACACAACTAAAAAAGAAAACTACAGGTCAATATCCATGATGAACATTGATGCAAAAATCTTCAATAAAATACTACTGACAAACTAAATCCAATAGCACATCAACTGAACTTCCAAAGCACATGCATATGTGTTTAATTCTGGTTGTTACAGATTTAGTGGCTATCCAATCCCCTAGAAATCCAAACTAAAGGAAACCTGGTTTTTTGCTTTTCAAAGACTCCCAGAATTTCCATTTTCTTTAGACAACCAGAGGGTGAGGATGGCTGTAATGTCATCATGAATATACATAAGGACAAGAGGTCTTGCTATGAAACAGCTTGTAGGAGGGAGGAGAGACAAATATGTAACACATATAAAAATAAATAATACATGTAAATAGGCCCAAGGAGCAGCAGCAATTCCTCCACAATTTTCAAGAAACAGCTCAGGGAGAAAGCAAGAGCTAAAAAAAAAGTTGCATATTTTCAAATCAAATTTGATTCACAAGTAATTTTTAAATGTGACCTACAAAAATTCAGGTGAAATTGGGCAACTCGGGAATTTTTTTGAAGTGCTGGGAGTGGAGGGCCTCTTAGCTTCCTGAAAAGGCACCAGAATACCCAAGGAGCTTCATCCCCAAATAACATCTCTGAATTGATTTCCTACTAATAGCAACCGTTGTTGGCAAACCACTGTGGGCCTGGAAATCACTGACTGAATCTCCTTTTATGAGAATCTGGTTGAAAGTAAATATAATGATCTGAGATTGTTATGAATGGATTGAATGAACGGATTGAGGACGTTCAAGTCATCCGTTGCTCCAGGTGTCTGAAGTAGTATACGTAGCTCTCCTGGACCACTGAAAAACTATTTATTTAGGCCACAATGGTCTCTGCTCTCTACAGAATTGCTTTCACTGGAATGCATTTCAGAGGCATGCCCCACTGTCCAGGAACCGTGTCATCTGTGACTATTGGAAAGGTCACTGTATGAATGTCTTACATTTTCCCATCCTACACCTCAGACTATATGGATTGGTTTTTTACCATTTGTGATGACAAAAGTATTACAAAACATGAAAACTATGTGTCATTAAAATAAGGAAAATTGATCAGGCAGACTACAGTAACAGCAAGACTACGTTTCTTGAAGTACGGAGAGTGTCTTGTTGGCCTTATAGGCATGGACCTTCCCAAGCCCTTCTTTTCTACAACTTCTGGGCCTCTCTACATATTCCTGGGACAGCCAATCTCACAAAGTATAACTAATGATGGGTCTTTGGTCAGTTTTCTGCTGACTGGAAACAGATTTCCAATTGAAGTGGGTTGGTGGGTAGAGGATATACTCCTCAGAAAGTTCCTTATGCATCATTATTTTTGTTTTAATTTCTGCAATTTCAAATAGGCTCCCTTCTTTCTCAATATGTGGTCTGTGTGTATGCTGTCTGCTGCTTATCTAACCACCAGCAAGAGTAGAGAGCATGGTGAATCCAACTGAAGACTGGACTTTAGGTAGAATAAGAACTAAAATTCGATATGTGTCAGGGAAAAACAAGTAACAATTAGAATTATTCTTTTCCTCTGTGAGTAGACATATTAATTACAAAAGCCCAGAGGGGCCAATTTATTTTTTTTTTTTACAAGAAAGCATAGAACAAACACCAAGAGAGAATAATCTGGAAGGAGAGAACATGCAGGAGGATCAAGTGGGGGCTGGAGGAGACAGTGAGAGACAGACATACAGACTGAAGGAAGGAAATGAGAGAAAAACCGAGAAGCAACACAGAGTCAGGAAAGATAAGCAGAGTCAGAGGGCAAACGGAGAAAG
This sequence comes from Plecturocebus donacophilus, assembly GCA_004027715.1. Classification (NCBI taxonomy): domain Eukaryota; kingdom Metazoa; phylum Chordata; class Mammalia; order Primates; family Pitheciidae; genus Plecturocebus; species Plecturocebus donacophilus. The sequence continues at coordinate 14,842 of PVKP010011142.1, forward strand.
AACCTCAGGTTAAGTCAGCAGGTGGTTAGGAAAATGGACGATAGCAACAATGGATTTGTAGAAAATTCATCTGAGTTATGTCTCAACATACTCTCTGTATCCCCACCAAAGACTTTCAATAAAGACTGTCCTTCAATCCTTTTGCAGTCAGATTTGTATCCTCTGCCTCCATCTACCTCTCTCCAGGTGTCTGTATCTGGGTAGCTGTATTAGTCAGGGTTCTCTAGAAGGACAGCACTAATAGAAATAGCTAGCTAGCTAGCTAGCTAGATAGATAGATAGATGCTAGATAGATAGATAGATAGATAGATAGATAGATAGATAGATGATAGATAGATATAGATAGATAGATAGATAGATAGATAGATAGATAGATAGATAGATAGATAGATAGATAGATGTAAAAGGGAGTTTATTAAGTATTAACTTACATGATCACAGAGTCCCACAGTAGGCTGTCTGCAAGCTTAAAAAGCAAGGAGAGCCAGTCCGAGTCTCAAAACTAAAGAACTTGGAGTCTGATGTTCGAGGGAAGGAAGCGTCCAGCACGGGAGAAAGTAGGCTGGGAGGCTGGACCAATCTCTCCTTTTCATGTTTTTCTGCCTGTTTTATATTCGCTAGCAGCTAATTTGATGGTGCCCACCCAATTAAGGGTGGGTCCTCCTTTCCAGGTCCACTGACTCAAATGTTAATCTCCTTTGGCAACGCCCTCACAGACACCCCCAGGGTCAATACTTCATATTCTTCATTCCCATTAAGTTGACACTCAGTATTAACCATCACAGTAGCTCAAAAGGCCTGACACATTCAGAACTCACTTTCTGCTTTTTCACAACCGCAGTGAGAAAGATGACAACCACAGCAAAGACCAGTGAGGTAAAGGCATTTTGGGTGTCCCAGGCTGATTCTTGTTCAAGTGGGCATGCCTATATAGTTAGGAAGGGAGGGAACTTGGCGAGGAGGCAAATGAATCCCCATTGCTTCCTTTACTTCTCCCTGCCAACACCTCACACAAAAGAAGCCTTCGTCTGGCTCTGGAAAGCTAGACCCCTTTGTTTTCGAGGCTATAGCAGAAGACAATGGATGTGAACCCTACATGTATCAAGACATCACATTGTGTCCCCATAAATATATACAATTATTATTGGTCAATTAACAATAAAATTAAATTTAAAAAATACTTTAAGAAGACTGAGTGTGATGAACATTGGAAGGAGAGATAGAATGGCATTTGGAGGGAGATTTGTGTGGATTTAGAAAGTCTAAAGCAAGAAAGTCAGCTTCCAAGACACACATTAGTGCATTTACCTCAAGGGACCCTATGGTTGTCCTGAGGTCTACATCTTACTTGACAGCCCCTCATGGAGCCTCCAAGCAAAGCTGCTTTTAGCACTCAGTCAGTAAAAAGCAGTAGAGCTGGTCTGGGCTGCTTCCCTTTGACTTCCAAGCCTAGTCTATTAATTGTGTGGCTCTGCTGTTCCATTGGTAGAGTTCCTTACAGTTTCTGTATTACTGGTCTAATTTTCTTCCCATGCTGCAAACTTCTTCTTATAATTCATGTTTTTCTTGTTCTTAAACTTGTGTCCCTTTATTGTTCTTTTAAGTTTATTTGATTTTGTGGTAGGCTGCCTCCAATGGTTTGGGGAATGAAGTTGGGGTGAATAAATGTTTAATTGTTGATAAAATTTTCATTACTAAAAGAAACATGAGAGTAAAAGCATTTGTTTTTGTTTCATATTATCTGGAAGACACTAAGATCTAATATAGGATATAGAACACAAATGAAATTCTAAATAATCCAACCACAGAAAGACCAACAACACGTAGTAGTTTACAGAACGAGGCAGTATTATATACCAGTTATGAACACGAGTTCTAGAGACTGATGCACCTTCAAGACACATAAACATTTAAGGTTTATGGTAGAAGTGTTTACCACAAAAGTAGTAGAGGAGAGTATATATTTTAGTGAGCCTTCAATTTTGTATATTCATTAGAATACATACAAGATATCTTATTGTTGTTTTAATTTGAATGTATTTGATTATTTTACAGTATGTTTTTAAGTTTTCTGGGTGTTTTTTGGGGGGCAGAAGTTGTTTGTTTTGTCATTTTCCTTTCTTTCAGTGACAGCTTTTTTTTTTATATGGTTTGTTTCAACTCTGATCATAATGCCACATTCTCAGCTCTACAGGCATATACCTAATGAAATCCCAAAACTGGGGAACATAGCTCTATTAGAACTAAAGACTTGATTCAATCATTTTCAAATTAAAACCTCAATGCTGTTTTTTTTTTACTTTCATTCCATCACCCAAATATCAAAGTTGTCTAGAAATGATGACCTCCTTCAAATAAATTCAGGTGACCAAGCAATTTTCCCAAATGCCATATCTCTTTATAAACTGAAGGAAAAAGTTTACAGTCAAACAGGAAGGACCAGGTTTCTGGGGTATAGGCAGAGAAATAGTCACCTCAAATCATAATCTGGAAAGTTTCCCAGAAACTTTCTGCTGCTTACATTCTTCTCTGTTCTCAGAAGTCACAAGACCTCCATCTCTAATTTCAATCTTGTAGATAGAAAGAAAAGAGCTGTCACTCTTTGGAAAGAAATCCCTTTTAAATATAAAAGGTCAGCATATGTTTGAGCTACATATAGCCTAAATTAAGATAAACTAAATTTCCCACAGATCCTCTAAGTTTCTCAACACTATCTGCCAGCATCACTATTGTCATTGAGGCTAATATGTTTCAAGTCTCTAGTATCACTTTTCCAAATAACATCAAATATTATTTGATTTGAGTTTTCTTCCTAAATTTGTAAATGTAATGATGTTTTGGTTAACAACTTCTCTTTGGATGTAGCTCTATAAAGTCAGCATAGAATAGGAAGAGGTTGGCCGAGCAAGGTGGCTCATGCCTGTAATCCCAGCACTTTGGGAGGCTGACATGGGTGGATCAAAAGCTTCAAGATCACCCTGACGAACATGGTGAAACCCTGTCTCTACTAAAAATACAAAAATTAGTCTGGCATGGTGGTGCATGTCTGTAATCCCGGAGGCTGAGGCAGGAGAATCTCTTGAATCTGGGAAGTGGAGGTTGCAGTGAGCCGAGTTTGTGCCACTGCACTCCAGCCTGGGTGACAGAGCGAGACTTCATCTCAAAACAAACAAACAGAATAGGAAGAAGTTGGGTACATTCTGAGGCTCCTCAGTCTGAATCGCTGGATGGAATCATCTCTCATTTATTTATTGGGATTTGACCTGTAATTTGCTAACAGGAAGATAAAATTAGAAAAAGACAGGAAAGGGAAAGGACAAGGGTGCTGACCAGAGATAAATTGGAGGACCAACATCAGCGTTGATGGACCAGTCCAGCCTCCTATCTATGACTTTGCTTTACTACTCTCTGTGCTCTGTACTCCTGCTAGAGTCATTGCTTTAAAATGTGCATCATATTGCTCTTGAAGCTTCTCAGAGACTGTCAGTTTCAAACAAGATGCAAGTCTTGAACTTCAGTTTGACCTAAAGATTCATTGCCAATCTGGCCTCTGCAGACTTCACCCCATTCGAATGCTGAGATGAGGGAAGGTTTTGAGTGGGCCGTGATACCTCCTGCCAGTGACCCTTCTCCCTACTCTGCATTGAACATCCTTCACTGCACCTCCCAATGTTGCCTGAGTGGCTCCTATTCAGGATTTATTTCCTGATTTCCCCAATACACAGATTACTATTTTTTCTTCATGCTTCCTTTCATCTTTATCACCAATCACATGTCCAGTGTTGTGCTAGAGCTGGCCCACATAGGCTTACAGGAGCCAATCCTTACATTTTAATGAATTTCAAAAGCTAATTGTCAAATACAGCCATTATTTAAAAGTAAATTCTATCAAAATTATAGTTAAATAAATTGTATTAAAGACAAATTTAATAAATGCTCAAAACTCATTACTCCCTAATTAGCTTATTACATTTTACTATTATATATGCTTTTGAAGTTATTTGTTTCTATTTTATTTGTGTGGTGGGAATACTAAAATAATGAGGTACTGTACTGTGCCTCTCTTTCCAACTCTGTATTCAGTATCATTCCATTGGCAGCTTGAAATTGTTCATGACAGGAGTATTTATACTATTGAACTTGACAAACATTACAAAGCAGAACTGGATTACTGTTATATTAACAGTAGAGACTTAAGTGATTGAGAAAATGTTAACACTTCACATTAAACTTAACATGTATTGTGTCTCTAGCTCTTACATTGTGAATAACATAAAAAATCCAGAAAATACTTTGCCGCATTTAGAAATTATTACCCAATTCAGAAAAGAAATTGCTCATGTCATTGATGAATGAGAGAAGATCGAATTCGCATTAATTGTTTCTCTTTCATCTTACTTGTTAGCATAGTGTTAACATAGACAAAAACATCAACTATCATTCATTTTTAGACTACACTCATCCCTCAACTACAATCATCAGTTGGCTATAGATATAAGATTTCAGTAAAATTGATGAAGGCCTACTTTGAGGAGCAATTCATTATATACAATTTATAATAAGGAGGATTCTATTTTTATTAGTATTTATAAGTTGTGCTGCAATTCTTTATAATAATATTTATAATAAACATGCACATACATATGTGCATACATTTTTTCTTAGAAAACTGGTTGATAAACAGTTACTAGTATGCTACTACATGGCATGTGTCTTTTATGAGAAATTGAAAATTTTAAAAAATGATTAGGGTTATAGCTGAATCATTATTAGATCTCCAGCACCTATTTTATTCCCAGTAGATACTTGATAAATCCTTGCTTACTTGAGTTAAAAGAAAGACTATATTTCCAACTACTGATATTTAGACATGCAGGGTCTCTCCAACCACCAGAGGTTGGAGTTTTTTCTCATCTTGGTCAGCATAACTAGAGAACAATAGACCAGTTTTGGGGAAAGAGAAAGAAGGAGTATCTGGTTAAGGTAACAATGTTCCAGAATATATATATCTATTTCTCCTTTATTAATTTTTGAATGAAAAATTCTGTAACCAGAAGACAATTATTCAATGTATTATCTTGCTATGTATAGTTAGTGCTGACTTAAAAAAATATTTGAAATGGTTTTTAGAGTCTGTAGCAGGTGCAGTTATATGACCTGCAAGCATGCTCTCTCCCCATTCTTCATATCCACAAAGGTATATACCTGTATATGCTTAACGTGAACACTTTTTTATAGAAAAGGAGCTCAAAACGCATGCATGCCAAAAACCTAATCAATTATATTTCACAAAGTTGTAAAATATTCCTAACAGAATTCACATTATATCTATGTTTTTCTTCATTTAGCTTAGGATAGAAAAGAGAAATTACTTGTTATTTTCAGCAGGAAGGGGGTTAACACAGAGCAGCAAGTGCCTACGGCCTGATTGGGACACAGGAGGAACATTCTATAAGCTGGGCCTCCAGGAATTATTCCCAGAACTTTATAAAACTGACCTGCTTGAGGGGCTTTTTCCTTTGCTTTCAGCCATCAGTTGGTTTAAGACTTAGGTGTAATGCCTGGATCAAGAAAGTTCCCCTGACTTCAACACTCATAAAATTTAGAGGATGCTCACTAGTAAGGTGCTACTATAAAACCTTATATTTCCAGTTTTTATAAATAGTGCTTTCCCCCACCAAAAAAAAAAAGGGGCCCTGCCTTACTACCAGACAGCATAATTGTTTATCTGACTTGTAGAATCTAACTCACATCCAGAGCCATAGTTTCCAGATAGAATTGTATTCACGAGTTTTAGCTTTCCCACTTCTACAGAACACAACTGAAAGAGTTGGGGTTGGATACTGAGTGCCAATCAACAATATACAACGAAAATCTGTAACTATATAATTTCTGTTCTCAGCCAGATGGTTATGGAGACCTTGACTACATCCTTCAATTTGTACCAAAGTGCAATCAACCACTGCACCAACAGTCTTTATAAAGTGATGTTTGGCTGAAATGGAATAACCAGTATCCCCTTTGTATAGAAATAAATATATGATTATGATAATTGCAAATATTGTATTTTCAACTTTTTAAATTTTTTAAATGACATTATTGTACATATGTATGATATACATATTGATGCTTCATACATATAACATATAGTGATCAGATCAGGATAATTAGCATACTCATCCTCTCAAATATTTATCATTTATTTGTGTTGGGAATAGTCAATATCCTCCTTCTAGCTGTTTGAAACTATATAATGTATTATTGTTAACTATAGTCATCCTGCAATGCTATAGGACTGAAGTCTGCTTTTATTTTCATTTAACATTGCCATAAGCCTCTCCTTATGACAATACAATTTCTTCATGAACATTCATAAATGCTGCCTAATATGGCACTTTTGTGACTATTTGATAATTTACTTAACCCCTTCTTTTTTGCTAGTGATGTAGTTAAGTTACAATTTTCTACAAATACCAGTGGTGTTGTGAGGTACGGCTTTGTATATAAACCCCTGTCCTTCTCTTTAATTATTTTCTGAGGATTTCAGCTTTCTCTTAAAAATGGGTCTTATTTACTGACTCACTGAATTTGGGCTTTTTAATTTGTTCTATAAATAAGACAAAAGTAGATCCATATTGTTTTAGAAGCAATGAGGAAAAGTCAGCAGTATATTATTTTGTGCTAAAATAGCACAGCTTCTAAAACACCTGGGACCTTGTTGAGAAGTATTACATAAAAGCATAGATTGCAGTAAATGTTGCTTCATTTTGACTTGTGTATGAGGCCCATATTCTTGATCTAATAAATCAATATGTTTCTTGTTTAAGATGATGCCTAATCATTAGACGCTGGTACTCACAAATATTATTGTTTATTTTCCCAAAGATAATACCTGTTTCTAGTATAGTTTAAATCAGTGTACTAACTATGTGCTCCCACCATGCTAATTTTAGGTGGAATCAAAAATGTGTAAAATCATGTCTCCAAGTTGCAAGTGTTTACAGTGTCTGGGGGAATGTGAGAAAATTGCTTTATTGCTCTATTTTAAAACTGCATCATGTTCCCTTTAAGTTTTTCTTTAAATCTCAGTGAGAATGAAGTGGAGTGAGAGTGCAAATGATTCCCTTTAGAATCTCTAGGCTGTAAGCACCACAGGCTCCAGGGATTTGTTTCTCATTTAAATTGGCATCACAATTGCTTAGTTTGCAGCTTGATAAATATGACTTAGATAACTGAATAAACAAATGGACAGTAAATGAATGACTCAACTTAGATCCTATTCTCTATGAAAAGTAAAATCAGTTTTAAAATGATCAAAGACCTACATGGCTACCTTAGTCCATTTTGTGTTGCAATAAAGGAATAACTGAGGCTGTATAATTTATAAAGATAGGAGGTTTATTTCACTTACAGTTTTGCAGCCCATACAGGAAGCATGGTTGCCAGCATCTGCTTCTGGAGAAGGCTTGAGGCTCCTTCCACTCATGGTGGAAGGCAAAGATAAGCCAGTATATGGAGATCACATGGCAAGAAGGAAGAAAGAGAGAGGGCGCAGGGGCCAAGCTCTTTTTAACAATCAGCAATTTGGGAACTTTCATGGGAACTAAGAGAGCAAGAACTCACTAGTACCTTGAGGAGGACGCCAAGCCGTTCATGAAGGATCTATCCCATGACCCAAACACCTCTCACCAGGCTCTACCTCCATCAGTGGGAATCTAGTTTCAACATGGGACTCAGTGGGGCCAAACAAACCATATAGCAATGGCTTAGTAACTTTAGGAACCAGACAACTTAATCTCAACATAGTGACTATTTATCAAGCACTTAACTAAAGGCTGTTATAAGCCTTTTACATGTTGTATTTTACTGACTACTCATATTTTACATGCTAGGTACTAGTATATTTCCCAGTTTATAGAAAAGAAAACTAAGGTTTAGGATTAATTTGCCCAAATTAATGCAGTGAGTAAGAAGTGACACAGGGATGCTGAGCCCCACTATACTCTTAATCATATGTCTCCTGTATGTTATATAGCAAATATCAAGCACTGTTGTGGGGTAAGATCTTATAGCAAGTTAATAAAACAATGTGGGTATTTTGTTGTTGTTGTTGTTTGCTTGCTTGCTTGTTTTTGAGACAGGGTCTTACTCTGTAACTCAGGCTGGAATGCAGTGGCATTTCATCACAGCTCAGTGCTGCTTCGATCGACCTCCCCAGGCTCAAGTAATCCTCCCACCTCAGCCTACCAAGTAGCTGGGACTACAGGTGTGCACCATGATACCCAGCTAATATATTTTGTATTTATTGTAGATGTGGGGTTTCACCACATTTCTCAGGCTGGTCTTGAACTCCTGAGCTCAAGTGATCTCCTCACCTCAGCTTCCAGAAGGGCTGGGATTATAGGTGTGAGCCACTGCACCAGGCCATAGAATAACGTTTACATATTATGAATTCCTCTGGGTATTTGTAATACAAAGTCATATCATTCTCAATTTTCTATATGTCCTTTTGTCAGGACACTCACCATCTCTTTTTTAGACTTTACCAATCTGAAATTGCTCCCAAATGTTGAAGTCAGAGTCTGTCCAAAAATGTTCAGACCTTCTAGGAGCATCAAGTTGAAAGAATATCCAATTGTAGTGGTAATAACCACTATCATTTCTAATGGTACATTGTGTAGCTGTTGAAATGTTGAAGATTCCACTGTACATCAGACGTCCACTCTGCAGCAATGCTTCCTTGACCTGGGTGTCTGCCAGCTTGGCAGGTTGCTGCCCAGTTGAGTTTGAACTTGTAGCTCAGTGATGGGCAGAATTCTAAGATGGCTCCTGAGTCTCTGGCCCCTGATAAACATGTGCCTACTCCTAGCTATTCAATGAAACTCACCTAGGTTTGCTGGAAAGGCATTTGCAAATGTTACTAAAAGTCCAAGTGAATTGACCTTAAAAATGAGAGATTATCTGGGTGGAGTTGGACTAATCACATGAGCCCTTTAAGTCTGACTAGTAATCACAGACAAGTGAATCAAAGAGGGTAGAAGAATGAGAGATTCAATGAGAGAAAAATGTTCTGGGGCATGGAATACAGGCAGTCTCTAGAAGCTTAGAGCAGCCCCTACCTGAGAGAGGCAGTAAGGAACTGGTAACCTCAGTCCTACAACCACAAGAAACTAGATTCTGCCAACAATCTGAATGAACCTGGAAGTGGTCCCTTTCCCAGAGACTCCAAAGCAGAGTGTAGGTCATGTGATATTCTCATTCCAGCCTCATGATATGCTGAAGAGAGAACCCAGCTATGCAATGATAAAATTCTAACCTGCAGAACTGTGAGCTAATAAATGCTCATTGTTTTAAAGTTAAGCATGTGGTAATTTGTTATGCAAAAATAAAAAGCTAACACAAGCTCTCTTAGTTCATGTTCTAAGTCTGATAGTTTTTCTTCACAGCCCAAATGCTGAACCTGGGTCCTGATGGGCTTCTAGCTTAATCCACATTGAGATCCAAAACCTCCCCTCCCATAACCTTCAAGTCTTCATGGTGGTGGTAAGATTCTAGTCTAGACTATTTCTGGTTTCCTGATGGTTCCCATTTTTCACTTATAAAAATGAACCATTCTTCATGTCCAAGAATAAAGTCTAAAGCCTGCATTTGTCAGGCCACAACAAGTTCAAATGCAGTCTCTCTGAGTCATGGGCTGTCTAATATTGTAAATGGTCATAATTAATTTATCAATTAACAAAAAGATATGTAAGAGGTGACTTGAGGTTGTCAACAACTCTAAGCAAAGCAGAAGTTGATCACCTCAGTGATCACCACATTTAAGCTTGGTTTTACCTGGTATACCATTATCTGTAAATTCTTCTCACTAACTACAGAAAGAGACAGAAAAAAATTACACATATATGCACACATATACTGTTTCTTTTTCAGCTTGTCTCAAAGCAAAATTAAAGTAACATGCAAAAGGGTAAAATGTATGCTCAGAATACTAACTATAAATACTAAGATAGAAATTTCATACTTTTCAAAATAAATGAGAAATATTCATTTGAATCCTTCATGATTCCCTTGTTTCTGTTTGTTCTTTAAAAAAAAATATTTATTAACAGACAAATACCTTAAAGTCTTAACATATATGTGTGTGTGTTGACTCCAGATGACTTTTGCTTTCAAAAATATTTTATAGTGAGATAAAAGAAAGGCCTAGAAGGAGAATGAGCATTATATTAAACAATGATTCCTAACAGTAGAACATCAGTGAGGAAGGAACCAAATGCTATTGAGAGGTTACTCCATATCTCACTATCTTTTGAAATATGTTACCTTATAGGAGAGAAAATATACTTTATTTGGCTTTGCAGATATGTTGCTTTAGAATTAATTAAAATTACAGGTATTTCTCCCTTTTAGTGAAAGATTCAGTTATAGCAAAATAAACTCACCTTAAATATTATCAACCATAACCTCAGAAAATTCCAATTTGAAAAGTCAAAGTTTCATTTAAATCTTATGCCCAGATTTCTCTGCAATAAACTATGGTTTTAAATTTTAGAAAGAGACAGACTCATCAACATTTCAGGTTAGGCAGACCCAAACTCATTTTAAAATCTGATTATATGTACATTCAATTCTGTGCTTAATAGAGACTATAATCTTAAGGAGAAATCTATGATCCTTTGTTTAATCTTATTGTTTGTGTTGGGATATTTTTACAAAAAGTTTTTTAAAGGATAATAGTTAAGTTGAGTAGAAATGGTGGAATTTTGCCTTCTTAGTTAAAAAGCTTCTAGAAAAACAGTTCTAAAGACCACAAGGCCATAGGCCAGGCACCACTTTGTAGCTGGTAGTAGTATTTTAACAAAAATACAAGGCAGGGACTTAGCAGACTATAAGCATTATTTTGAAAACTAACCTAGAAAACACATTTCCAAACTATAAAACACATTATAAAAGCACATACACTTAAATTGGTAATTGTAAACAAAATATGAGATATAAAATTAAATTTAAGACAGATTAATATAGAGAATGTAGAGAGGCTAACAAACTGTAATGTATATAAACTACTAATCCACACTAAGCAGAGCAATTGTTCTCAAAGCATTTCCTGTTACCTGGGAACTTGTTGGAAATGCAGATTCCCAGGTCGTTGGCATGGGACTCAGCAATCTGTGCCATCACCAGCCCTCAAGTGATATGTGACTTATTGGGGTAATAAGCAGGTACAAAAGTCAGACCTGTATTATTTGAAAGCTCTGCAGAGATTCTAATATACAGCCAAGTTGAGTCCAAATGTTTAAATTGGATAGATATTAAAATTCACCAGTAAGAAAATGAACAACCTGATTAAAAAATAGCCATGAGATCTGAATGGACACTTCACCAAAGAAGATATCCAGATGGCAAATAAGCATATGAAAACATGCTCTACATCATACATCATCAATGAAATTGCAAATAAAGTGAAATTAGATACTGTTACATACATACTAGGATAGCCAAAATCTAGATCACTGACAATATCAAATTCTGGTGAAGATGTTGAACAACAGGAGTTTTTGTTCATTAGTGATGGAAATACAGAGTGGTACAGCCACTTTGAAAGATAGTTTAATGATTTCTTATAAAATTAAACATACTTTTACCATACAATTCAGCCATTTGTTTCCTTGGTATTTACAAAATGAGTTGAAATCACATGTCTGTGAAAAACCTGCACACAGATATTTATAGCAGCTTTATTCATAATTGCCCAAACTTGAAAGCAACCAATCCTTCAGTGGGTGAATGAATAAATTATGGCACATCCAGAAAATGGAATATTACTCAGCACTATAAAGAAATTAGCTATGAAGACATGAAAGGACATGGAGGAAACTGGAATGCATATTGCTAAGTGAAAGAAGCCAATCATATGATTTCAACTGTATGACATTCTGGAAAGGGCAAAACTATGGAGACATAGAAAGATCAGTGATTGTCAGGGGTTGAGGAAAAGGAAGAATAAATAGGCAGAGTGCAGAGGATTTTTAGGACAGTGAAACTATTCTGTAGGAGACAGAATGGTGGATACATGTCACTATACATTTAGCCAAACCCGTAGTATGTACACCACCAAGAGTAAAACCTAATGTAGATGATGGAGTTTGGATGACAATGATGTGTCAATACAAGTTCATAAATTGTAATAAATGTACCTCTCTGGCATGGTACAGTATGTTGGTAACAAGGAAAACTGGGGAAGGGTGTGGCAGATATATGCAAACTCTGTATGACTCACTCAATTTTTCTGTAAACTTAAAACTGCTCTAAAAAATTGTCTATTTTTAAAATTGGGTAGATGATATTAAAGGATCTTTTTAAAACAAGTAAATCATGAGTATGAGTTTACACAGATATAAAATGAACATGTGTCAAAGGTTTTATTTAGCTCATTAGTGGGTGAGGAAAATGGGAATAAAAATGCCATTAGTTCAAAGGAAATCCCAGACAGTAACTACATAAGGCCAACAAGAATGCCACATGAACTTGCTTAACGAAGAGAAATCCGGTTTCTTAAATAGTAGGTTAGAAAAGTCCATTGAATCTCCATTGGACAGAATTTATCTGCATGTATATAGAAAATAATTTTTTGTATTTCTATGAATTTTCTGCAAGTTAACTTCTAACCGTACAAAATTACATAATAGTTCCAAAACAGTGAAATGCACAAACCCTACAGAATCAGATGAAACAGAGGATTCTTTCTAAACAATATGTAATTTCTCCATTAAAGGAGACTAGTGATCTCTTGGTCCCTTTTGAAGTCATCCACAATTTTTTCTAAGAGAGAAAAACATGTAGAAAAAGAAGCAAGGCGAAGCGTGGCTCAGGGGGATCATGGCCAGCTGAGATGGCAATGAGGTGACAGCCTCGAAAGAGCAAAGCACAGGAATTGAAATAGTTTGACAAAGAGGGTTTGCCTTTTATCAAAGGGTCTTGAGGGTCATGTTGATGATTTTGTTCTTCTTATCATTTAAATGGGAAGTTGTTGGAGGTTTCAGAAAAAACAGATGTGGTATGTATTATTAATGTGGTGCTTTAGGGCTATTAATCCAAAACCAGCTGCAGGATAGATTAAATGCCAGAAATGACCAGAAAGACCAGGCAGGAGCTGGTAAAGTAATCCAGGATTAAGATAAAATTTAAAGTTTTATTATCCAGAGATTTCCTCTCTAAGAATTTCTTTGAAGAAAGGCATTATTCCAAATCCATCTTATTCTATAAAACTCACAAAGCCAGTGTGCTCTCTGTCTGTCTCTCACTCTCTCTCTCTTGGCCTTGAGCTAGAGTAAAATGTTGAAAATAGAGAACCACTTTTCTTTCCAGACAGGGTGAATAGTTATCTGGAGTAAAAAGTTTCATTTTCCAGTATTTTTCATTGAAACTAACACCTGATAATTATACTGAATATAAAGTAACCATTAATCACATCTTTAATATATCAATTCATCATTTTCTACCTTGTGTAGAGCAGAATTAAAATTAATCCGTCAAACCAAACCCCATCAGGATGGAATGCCTGGGGAAGTGTGGGTTAAGAAGGCAACCCTTTTAAATGGAGAAAACACATTTGCTTCTGCTGGCAGGAGGACTGAGGCCTTACCAGTGGCACTGCTTTATGTCATCACAGAAAGTGTTTTAATCCCCTCTCTTGTCCAGTTTGAGTAACCTCAAGTTATTTAGAAATGTAAAGCTCTTAAATGTTATCTGTCCTATAAGGGAAAAAAATTGGTCAATTTTGTCATTGCCCTTTTTTGGCACATAATTTTGTTACTGGAAGGCTTTCACAAAACAAATTCACGTTTTAAAATGCAGCAGCTGCCTACATCTTTGTCATCCCTATTTCTCAACTGATAGGTACATTCCTCCAGGATGGCCCACTCGGAGGCTCCTCTTTCTAAAGCTGGAGTGGGGAAAAAAGGCGTTTTTATGAAGGTGATTACATGCAGAGTCTAGGTTTAAAGACTCTGGAACAAATAACGTTCCTTATCATTCCCTGCTTTCCTGACTTGTGTTGATGCTATGAAAAGAAACCTGTCTCTTTTCTCTGACTAGATTTATAAACTCCTTGTAGAAAGCACCCAAGTCTTACAATGAATTTGCTAAGTCCCTTTCCAAATATGAGAGCTCCTGCATAGTTGCTTGATAAGTAACTTGATGTTTAGTTGGTTATAGATTATAAATTCTACAGAAAGTTTAGGGGGGAAAAAGATTATCTTAGGGGCTGAAAATGTCAAGGTACTTATTTCTAAACTTTGAATCTAGATGGCAAGTCTTTTTATATTTTACATTGGCAGAAGAGAGTTTTGGTGTTTTTGGAGACACACTTATGGCTTTCCATGATTACCATTCTAGTACATTATTTCCCCCTATAAAATTCAGAAAATTAAAAATTGAGGAGAGTCAAAGCTGCAGCAAGTGGAAAACAATCAAGCCACTGAGCCATGGGCACTGAGCATTTCACTCTACTCCCTCACTTATAAAGGGCTCCCACACTCAAAGCCCAGCACATATGTCAAGTCAGTGCCTCTTCAAAATTGCAAAGTACTGCATATCAGTGGGCCAGTCATTAATCAAAACAATAACATTAAATTCACCAAATCCCATACTTACCAACCAGCTTCATCTCCTCTATAGCTGCTAGCTGAGTACAAGATAAATGATGGGTGCTAAATAAATTCTGTATGAATAAACTAACTTGCAAATTACTAGTCTCCAGTGCAAGGTGACCAAATTTGAGACTAAGGAAGAGAGTATGACTAAAGTTCAAAAAAAGGGGGCTATGATGCCTATGTTAGATACAATTTTCATTTTTACATAAATCAAAGGAATGCATTAATATTTGAGTTTTGAGTTAAATGTAAAAGTACAAACAGGGGTTCTTTTTTTCCCCATTCTTATTTTCTGCAAAATAAATAAATAGAAGAGGATTGGGTATATGTCAGCCTGGAAGCAGGTTATAATTGAAGATGAAAATTCATACTAGTATCTGAAGAAATAGAGTCAGAGATCATTGGGGTGCCAGCCAAATCTGACTAAAGCATCTAGGACACCATCTCAATTTATAATTGATCACTATGAGAACTGGTTTGCAGTCAGTGTGTTGGTTGTGCTGACAGTTTCAGTTCCTTCTGTTGTGAGCTAAGTTTAGATGGAGTTGGCTATTTGAACAACCCAGTTCCGGGACTCCATTTTGCATTTAAATGGAAATTGGGAAAGATATTTTATAATGATCAAGAAAAAGAGGAATGGAGACACTCAGTTTCCTAAGAAGAAATAGACATATATACTATTAATCTAGGATGTAACTGAAATAAAAAGAAATGGACCATAAAAATGTGAAATGCTCAATATAACAATAAAAATAAGCTACCTATATAAATAAAGACATGATAATAGCAATAAAACTAATGCCTTAATTTGAATACCACACAGCTTGCAAAGTGCTGTCACATATGGTATTTCATTTGATTCTCAGAGGTTATGATAAAATACACTTGCACATTACATATATTTGTATAATTGATTTTTCAACACCACAGCCAATTACATCTGTATAGACCCTGGTTATAGTTCTTATCAGCAGTGTTCTAAATGTCCATGGTTTTCCTTTAATTTGTGTCATCTACCATAGATCTCTTGGTTTTTGCCAATTTATCTTAGAACCTGTTGACAAATTTACAGCTACTATTATAGGTTGAATTATATCTCCCAAAATTTGTATTCTGAAGTTCCAACCTGCAGTGTCTCATCTGGAATTACAATTGTTACTGATATAATTAGTTACAAGGTCATTAATTTAGGTCTTAATCCAACATGATTGGTGTCCTCATAAAAGGGGGAAATTAGGGAACAAAAGCAGACACACAGGAAGAATGCCATGTGATAATAAAGGCAGAGATCAGAGTGAAGATTCTGCCAAAGATTGCCAGCAACCCACTAGCAGCTAGGGAACAGGCATGCAACAGGCTGTTTCTCACAACCTTCAGAAGAAACTAACCTGGCTAACACCTTGATCTCAAACTTGCAGCCTCCAGAACTGTGAGACAACAAACTTCTGTTGTTTAATCCACCCAGAGTGTGGTACTTTGTTACAACAACTCTAGAAAACCAATATAGTTGCTGTCATGCCTGTAACTTTAAGAAAAATAGAGACATGTTTAAGAATATAGGGTCATGGGTCTTTAAGAAAGTATGGCAAAAAAAGAGCCCCTCTGGCCTCATCAACAGCTCTGACTTTCTATGGACCCCTCTGGTTACTCTTGTTGGAAGACTATGTGCTGAGTGGGTCCCAGGTATGTGGAACTGGGACCCACTCTGGAATCATAGCCTCCTTTTTTTGACATTTAGTCATACTCTCTTCCTTAGTCTCAAATTTGGACCTACATAGGGAGGATATACAAATTGAAAGCGGAGTGGAAGTCCCACTCTGGGAATTGGCCAAGGGAATCCACAAAAAAGAGGTTGGCTCCTGGCTTTCCCTATTATCAAATGTGTGCTCTTTGACAAATTACTTAACTCCCCTATTTATAAGATGGGGATAATGAAACTTATCTCACAAGGTTGTTGTGAGGTGTAAATAAAGTAATATACATCACCATCCAAATTTTTTCCTAATTCAGTGTTGAAAGCTGATGCACAGATGAGGAAGAAAATAGAAACATCACCATTCTGCAGCCATAGAGACTTTATTCCCAGGTCATGATTCGTTGTTCTTTCTCTCTTTCCTCTTGATAAAATGCCATATATATTTTTCCTATTACATCTATTTACCTGCTCTTCTTAATTTGTATACTCCTTTTGCCATGCCATGCCCTGCCCATTAACTATGTCTTCCTGCTTTCCTCCTGCCTAAAGCAACTGAAATTTCTTAAATCATCCTTCTATGAAAAAAAAAAAAAAAAAAAGAACGCTTTTCCCAATTTATTGGTAGCTCCAGAATTTCTACACAGGATGACCCAGAGGCAGTAATACCAAAGAACAAGTCTTAAATCTGCCCTTACAGAGCAGATGCTGTGTTTTTTTTAGTGTTGGCTTCTTTGGGATGGCTTGGAAAGGGTGGTGTGCTAATTAGCTCAGTCACAGTCCTGTTGGCTATTTTGTTTGTTTGTTTGTTTGCCACTCCAGACCTTTTCTCGCCCCTTCCCTACCTTGTCCTATACCCAAAGAGGATGATTTCTGTGGGCTGTTTGTCCAAAATCCCTTGTCCTCCTGTAAGCAAACCACAGCATTGGACCAGAGAGAGAGAGAGAGATAGGGGTATTTGTTCAACCCCACCCCAGGTTCCCTCTGTGCCAGGCACAGGTTTTGATTATGTCCCTCTAAGGCTGTAGCTCATTTCCAGCCAGCTTACTCCTGGTGCAATGGCTCTCATCAAATTCCAGTACTAATTCCCCCCTCTTCCCTCTTTAAGGCCATAGGGAGTGACACAACAAATGTAATAATCATTTTTTAATATATTTGCCCCTTGAAAACTTGGATTTCTCACTCTTACTGGTCCCTGGATGTTTAATTATCCTCTAACTCTTTCCACACTTTTGTAAACAGTCCATTCAGTATAACTGTCTTAATTTAAGCTCACTGAATGTGCCATTTATTCACTGTTAGGACTTTGATATCCCACCACCACCATCTTGGCACTGCTGTTCCTTCCTTTTTATAACTTTACATTGGGGGTAACCAGCAGTTTGTTGATAAGGAAGTTTTACTTTATCTTAGTTCTTTTATTTCCTGAACAATGGTAGTGGTGCTTTTGATATAATAATCACCAGTTCGTCTGTTATTGAATCATGCATCTCTGATATTTCTGAACTCTTCATTCCCCTTTTCCTGCCTTCACCTTTACGTTCATTGTCTGGAGGCAGTCCGGCCAGTGGTGGGATACAATGTTTACCTAATATAATGTGTCAAGAGAAATTATTTCCCTATAAGAAATCAGACCTTCATTATAGTGGAAAAGACTAGAAATTACCTTTCTAAATTTGTCACCCTCTGTCATTAAAGTTGAAGTGCACATGCATTACAGTACACAAAATAATAGCATATAGTTCGTCCACATCCACATCTTCCATAGGTTAATGCCCTTTCTGATCGGCTTTGTCTTGTTTTTCCATGTAGGTTATGAATATAATCCCCAGCAACTGGGCCACACACATCTCAGCATAGAGGGAACATGTTCCCGTGAAATGCCAGCCCAGCTTTCCCCTCTAATGCCTGCCATGACAGTTTTATTCTTTTGTCTCCTGTCTTTATTTTTCCTTTTGCTTCTTTTTTCTTCTTTGGTTTCCTCTCCTAAATTGCATAACAGTAACTCTTACCATGAAATTCCCACTTTTCATTTTCAGTGCCATCAAATGTCCCATTGCCTCCCATCTTTCATATAACTTTTGAAAACTCAAATACTAATAATCGGAGCATTCATTTTTCATTTTTAATCCTCAAGCTCCTTCCTCTCCCTGCTGTTGCTCTTTAGAAGGGCTTTGAGGAGTGAGAACTATTCAGCTTATGGATCCTGTTTCCTGGTTTCTGTTGCCTTCCATTGCCTTACTTAAGAGCAAGTGTAACCCACATAGCCAGCCAGCCTCACTGTGCCTTGCCCAATGGACTCATGGAAATCCTGGGTCTCTTAGTACTTTATGTTCTCCTAGTGAAATCCTTGGAGAAACTTACATTGCCTCCCTCCAGTGTCTTCAAATGTATAAGAAAAAGAGTTGTATTCTCTCACATAAAGCTTGCTGCCGGCCTGTATAATCTAGCCCTATTTTTGTTTTCCTGGAAATTTGTGATAAGTAGCAGTTTTATGTTGCAATTGTTATTGGGGAGTTGCCCTTATCTTATGAAGACTCTTTTTCACTTTGAGAAATGTTTAAATCAAACGTGTCAGGTGCTGAGGGGACAAAGACCTGGAATGTGCATCAGATGCCGTAATGGCTTAATTCTGTGTTAAACAGTGTTAACCAGCTCCCTTTCCTTTTTTGACATCCCCAAGGCTCAGCAGACAGGTCCTCAAAGCAGGCCTGTCCATGGTGCCAAGAATGTTTCCACCGAGTCAGCCACTTGCTTCACTTCTCCTTCCTTAATGACTGGTCTACAGGAGGGTGGTGGGCAAGCGGCACTGTTGCTCTGTAGTGAGGGATGCTGACCCTGCTAGAGAGGGAGCTTTTGCCCTCTTCCTACTGCTGTCCATAGAGGGTCCCAGGGGAACTTAGAATGGGAGCGGGGGAAAGCCTACGAATTTTGTAAAAACTTATTGGATCACTGTGCTGATGCTTGCAGGCTGGGTCTAGTCAAGTGAGGGGCATAATATAAAGTGGTAAAATGGTCTGCCCTTCTCACAGACACCACTGTCCTCTGCCCAGAATGCCCTGAGACTTTCATTTTCTTCCCTATCATTGCCTAAAACAATATATTTCTGGTCCACTTGGAGTAAAATGCCACACTTCTTTCAGCAGTTTATCTGCTCCAGCCTCTCTTGGTATTAGTCATGATGTCTCTTTCACTATGGTCAAATGTAATTATCAATCTCTGATGCCTCCATCCTTTGGAAAAGTGGAGATTTCCTAGCAAAGGATTATCTTTTTTCAGCCACTTTGTTTCCAGTAATCCATCTTTTGCAGCAGCCTCCTGAAGAAAACACAGCAATTACTTTTTAGTTAATATCAGTTGCCTCTCACCCTCATTCCCTTCATTGTTCTCATCCTAGCAATCAGTTGTCAAGAATTAGCCATTGAATTTCTTCCATATGTGAGTGTTTCCTCCCCTGGGTAGTGCACTAACAAGATCGAGAGAGCTTTCCTAGCAGCCCTCAAAACTCCCTAGAATTCAGTAACTAGGTGAGCAGGCCCAAGACCTATTTCCCCTTGAAGAGATTGTTCATGTTCTTAGTTTCCTGAGCTGAGAAACCTGCCTTTAGATTATTTTTTGCTTCACCCTTTGATAGCTTTGGACCATGTCTTTCTCTTTTCCCTGTACTTCTCTTGTTCTGCAAACTGACTTACAAAGAACCCCGCACTATCCACAGGTGTTTTTTCGAGACCATCTTTCCAAATCTCCTTTTGATTGTGTAGAACTATTGGTGCTTTCTCTTTTTTCACACTCTAAGATGCTTGTAGACTTGACTTCATTTGGACTTGACTAAATGAAGATCTTTCATTTATTTTTTTCTCAAATCTTCTTAATTTTTGAAACACAAATATAGCCAGGTGCGGTGGCTCTTGCCTGTAGTCACAGTGTTTTGGGTGGCCAAGGTGTGATTATTGCTAAAGGCCAGAAGTTCAAGACTAGCCTGGACAACATAAGCAAGATGCTATCTCTATGAAAACTGAAAATATTAGCCGGGCATGGAGGCATTGTGCCTGTAGTCCTAGCTACTTGAAAGGCTGAGGTGGGAGGATTTGACCCACGAGTTCAAGGCTGCAATGACCTATGATCATATCATTGCACTCTAGCCTTGGACAACACAGAGAGACCTTGTCTCAGAAGCAAGCAAACAAACAAACAAACAAAAACCAAATGAATAAATAACGTACACCTGTTTGTCCATTAAATATTATAGGTTCCACTCCTGTGTTTTCAACTCGACTTCAAAATGCTCGAGAATGGTAGCACAGAATGAGCACAGGCTTTGCGTCTAAAAGATGTGATAGGAATCTCAGCATGACCGCTCAACTTCAGTTTCTTCATCCATAGGAAGAGAAAACAGTGTCCTTCCCATGGACCAATTTTGAGAAATATCACATTTTAAAAGCCTATCACAATGGCTGGCAAATGTGGCCTCTCCACAAATGTTGGTTTTCTTCCTCCTTTCCCTTAATTAACCTCAAATATCTGGAGACATTTATCATTCTCTGTAGGTTTACTCCTTTCCCTGAAAGCTCACACAATAGCTCTAATTTAGCATGTGTCTCCAGAGCCGGACAGATTGAATAGGGCGTAGAGATCTGCCTCTTCTGATCATTTTTCTCATATTTCTAAATCTTTAGTGTTCTAATAGGCATTTATTTATCTGCCACTACAAACTCTGAGGTTTTGAGGAATTATTTTTGGTGATTATTATAGAATGATAGATATGATCTTTTCTTCTGCTTCACAGTGCATTTTCTTTCCCATAAACAAGGTGCATTATTTTTAGGGGCCTATTTCATGTTTTGATGAGTTTGTTCCATTTTGTTTTCATACTCATCTAAATAACACCTACATTCTATATTACTAGATCAATTCAAAGTATTTAACCACAGAGTCACAATTTGGTTACTTACAACCCTTTTATCTTTTTAAAGTTAATTGTTTACAAAGGATAATGTTTATTTTTATAATGAGAAAGGATCCCCACCCTTTAATGATGTTTATTTCCTTCCTTGTGCATACATGTTTGTGTATGTGAGAGAGAGAGAAAGATTTGAATGGTAGTGGTTATTCATTAAAATAATACAATATTTATACGATATATATTGTGTATGTGTAGTATATACACAATATACTACCTACCACAGCAATTCAGTCTATCCATGAGTCTTTTCTATTCCAGGCACAATATTTATACTACATATATTATATATATCATATTATATGTATATTATATTATATATATACTTCATATATTGTGTATATTGTGTAAAATACATGTAGTATAAATATTGCATTATATTAGTTAATAACCTCTGGTTGAATATCTTGAGTGACAAAGAGTTCACTCAAACCTCTGCTTGAATATCATGAGTGACAGAGTTTACTACCTACCACAGCAATTCAATTGATTGTCAGAATTTTCATCAATAGAAAGTATATTTTTCTGTAGAGATGTACCCTACCACTTTCTGGTTCCCTCCATAAATTTTAGTGGTGGCTTCTATGAAGTGGCATATCATGAGAGAAAGAGGATGGGGTTATAGGTATGTTAAAGGTATTGCATTAGTCATATTATAGCAATTAGTTCTCCCATTGCTATAAAGAAATACCCAAGACTGGGTGATTTAAAAGAAAAGAGATTTAATTGGCTCATGATTCCACAGGCTGTACAGGAAGCATGGCAGCATCTGCTTGGCTTCTGGGAAGGCCTCAGGAAACTTACAATCATGGTGGAAGGCAAAAGGGAAGCCAGCACTTCACATGGCAGGAGCAGGAGGAAGAGAGAGTGGGGGGAGGTGCTACACTTTTAAACAACCAGTTCTCATGATAACTCACTCACTCACTCACTCTCAGGAGAACAGTACTAGGGGATGGTGTTAAACCATTAGACCCACCCCCATGATCCAATCACCTCCCACCAGGCCCCATCTCCAGCACTAGGGATTACAGTTCAACATGAGATTTGGGTAGAGGCACAGATCCAAACAATATCAAGCATCACACAAAACTGTTCTTATCTAAGCAGTATACAGCTAGGAGTCATTTTTACTTATGGGTATAACTATGAACCAGTAGATGAGTCCCTGGAAGCAGTGTCAGAACCACCAGTTTAGGATAGAATCAGACAAATCTAATTCCTCCTGTCCATTACAGTCTTTCACAGAGTTTATAGAGTCCATCCATGACTCTTTTCTATTCCAGGCTAAATATCTCTAATTCCTTCATCTACTTTTCATACCTTAATTTCAAGTTTCTCCATCATTCTGCCTCCTGTGGACACATTGCCAAGGCTTCTACCTAACGGATCTTATGTTGAATTCCTTTGAGTTATATTAGAACATCTAGTTGGACAGCTTCTAGTTATGTTACTTTGATTTTGGGGCCCCAGAGTGATACTGAAGTTGGAGAACCCCCCTTTCCCATTTATCTTTGAGTCCAGTATCCAGGCTATACCCCAGGTTTCCCAGCTTCCAGTCCACACTTTCTGCTTTTCAGAATACGATAACAGAATGATTTGTTATCATTTGGGAAGTATCTTGGTGACAACCCTGGTCTCTCAGGGATAATTTGAATAGTTTTTATAAACCTGTTTTCAATACATGAGGACCTGAGGTGGGAAAGAGGGTACTGCTGAGAGGAAAGAAGAGAAGGAGACAAACTTCTCATCCCCCATTAGACTTCCATGTCACATTCACCCTCTTTGACAAAAGAAATGCAAAGATTTGTTTTCCCATTCTATTTTGCTTTAGTTCAAATATAGCATTCTCCCTCCTGCCTCCTACATGGTAGATGATAGATGATGGATTGACAGATAGATAAATGATACATTAATTGATAGATGACACAGATGGCTAGATGATAAATGATTGATAAACAGATGGCTGATAGGTTGATAGGGGTGTGTGTGTGTGTGTGTGTGTGTGTGTGTGTGTGTGTGTGTGTGATTTATTATTCTAGTTTTAATTCTCTTACTCTTTTGCTCTTGTTTCATTTGAAAAGGTTTTTTTTTTTCTTTCATGCAGGGCTTTTTACCATTTTCCCACTTCTTTATCTTGCCACCCAGTTTCTTTTCCTCATTACACGGATTAAAAATGTCCAACATCTTTGAGCAGAGCAATAACACACAGTACAATGCAAAATGTATTTTCTCAGGGGACAATACTAACTTGATGGGCCTCATTGTCGGGCAAAGTCAGAGAAGATGTGAGGCAATTTGGGTTCCAGCAAATATCAGTCTGTCGGGTCCTTGCTGTTGTCTTAAAAATAGCTCCCACCTATCAGAACATATTTTAGAGCTAAGTTAAAAGTACATTTGCTTGTTCAGAGCATCTCTTATGGAACTGAAAATGCTGAGACTATGGAAAGCAAAGTTGGGAGTGTTTATTTGTAACATGCACTCACTCCAGATTTCCCTGGGGGAATGACTTAGCAGCAATTTAAGCCCAAATGTAGAGCAAAGAGAAAAATGGATGCTTTTTCTCACTCTTGCTGGATTTGTCTCTTACCAGCTCTTCATATGGCTAATAAGCAAAAGAGATGAATTAGTAACTAAAATCCACACTTTTACCTTCAGGGACTCTAAGAGACCCTCAGTGTTAAAAGTCAGCACATCTAAACCAGGCCTCTGACTCTAAATTACTCTGAGTTTCTGTGTCTCTAAATTTAAGTACTTTTCATATCTAAGACTATTAAGATATAAGATGAGAAAAAGCAGTATATAAAAAAGCAATTGCATCATGTTTGTTTGTCTGGAGTTTTAAGAAAAATAAAAAACCTCCTACTGTTCTGATCTTTATGTTAAAAACACATAAATTATATATCAAATGATAATAAATTACAGCTTTGCTCTGGACTGCCACAAATGCAAGAAATAGGGTGAGGTGAAGGGAGCGACATAGATTTGGTGACACAGAGACAAATATCTAAGAATAAGTAGAATGCAAAAGGCAAATGAATGAAAAGAGTAAGAGAGGGACAGGCACACCTACAACAAAGGCAAATTATTCTTTAAGTCATTCCCAAGGATGTTGGACTCAAAACTAAATACGATTGTATTTACTTATGCAAGTTGAATAGCATAAGTTGCTATACAATTAATTGCATAAGGTCGTGTTTGACACTGTAACTCATGTCTCTTATTAAAAGTCAAACAGGTCAGATCCGAGGACAGAGGCTCAGGATTGAGGTGATGATGGGATGAGGGGGTGACTGTGACGGGATTGAGAAATGGTGGACTACAGCCACAAATTGTTGTGTTAATTACAGCACTCGATATTTGTGTGTTCTAAGCATTGCATTCTCTGTGTAGTTCCTTCAAACTTCACAAAAAGCCTATAGACCTGGTATATTTTACTTCACATAATGACCTCCAGTTCCATTCACAAGTGACTATACTTAGCAATCACATTTTGATTATTTCTAAGTAACTCGAAGGGAGAACTTGATACCAACATATAGAAGTGTTAATATTTATGGTGATGGTAACCCAAATACCCCAACTTGATCATTATACATTCTATTCATATAACACTCACATGTGCCCCCATAAATACATAAAATATTATGTATCAATACAAGAAAAAAAAAAACCTGTGAGGAAGGCCCCTTCATTACTTTGGTGAAGTAGGATGGCCTATGGTTATAAATGCAAATTCTGGATATAATCTGCTTATGCTCAAATCTAGAATGAACCACTTACCAGTTACTCAATTCTGGACTCATTCTTGTTTTTGTTTTCTTTACAGCATATCTCTATTTTTAAAAAATTTTAAGTTCTAGGATACATGTGCAGGATGTATAGGTTGTTATATAGGTAAACATGTGCCATGGTGGTTTGCTGCACCAATCAATCCTGAACCTAAGTATTAAGCCCAGCATGCATTAGTTACTCTTCTGGATGCTCTCCCCTCCTCCAGTCCCCAACCTCGCACAGGCCCCAGTGTGTATTGTTCCCCTTCCTGTGTCCGTATATTCTCATTGTTCAGCTCCCACTTCTAAGTAAGAACATGCAGTGTCTGGTTTTCTGTTCCTAGCTTAGTTTGTTGAGGATAATGGCTTCCAGCTCTGGACATATTCTTTTAACTTTCATGGGCATATTGGTTTCCTAGTGAGGATGTAACAAATTACTACAAATGTAGTAACTTTAAAAAAATGCAATTGTATTATGTCATAGGCTGGTGACTCTAGGGAAGGATCTGTTTCCTTACCTTTTCCAGTTTTCTAGATGCCTCGTACATTCCTTGGTTTATGGCCCCTTGCTTCATCTTTAAAATCAGCAATGTAGCGTCTCCTCTCCTCTCTGACTTTTTGCCTCCCTCTTAAAATAACCCTTAAGATTATATCAGGCCCACAAGAATAACTCCCTATCTCCCCAGGATTTTCTCCCCATATTCTAATCTCCGACTAAGGAAAACAGATCTTTACTTTTATCACATCTGCAAAATCCCTTTTCAGATGTGAGATTCATAAGATAACATACAGCTTCTGAAGATTTGGACAAGGTCATCTTTAGGGGGCCATTATTCTGCCTACTAAGATAGATGAGCCCCCCCAAAAATGGTAACTACCTCATAAGGGTGTTTATAAGAAATACAAGTAAACACTAAGAATAGTTAATTTTCCTTTAATGATCTCAGCCGTTAACATCCACTGACTGGAGCCAGCTTTCAGGGGGTGGAAGATGGGAAGGATGAAGCCTGGAATGGAGTGGAGTGGTCAGAGGCAAGGGTCATGCTGAAGCTCTTTCAGCCAACTCTGGTTTGGTAGTGAATCCCTGTTTGGCATTAGGGGAATCAGATACATAATTTTGAGGCTTCTGAGTATGAAGCTGCTGATGCTAAGATAATGCCAGGGCAGAATTCAAGAGGCTGGAGGGATCTTACAAATCTAACCTAAATTCCTAAATTTTGTACAGAAGAAATCTGCCTCAGCTCCAGAGGGAGACTTGTACAAGGACACACGCTGAGTTGAGGAAGAGCTGGGATAAGGACCTAAGACTCCAGACCACCAGCCTGCTGTTCATCCTACTGTGTGTGACTCACTTAGGGGAGACTTGATGGCCTAACAAGTGTTTGCCAACTGCCTTTCAACCACTACCTGGTACACAGAAACAGCATTTAACCAGAATTAAACATAAAACTTAACACCTAAGTTTAAAATGAACTTTCCTGAATGTAATTTTATATTCTGGATTAGACCTTCGAACAAAAAAGGATATTAGTGGAGAAACCAGCAGGATCAGAATTAAGCTGGTTTCTCAGTTTTGACAAATGCACCATGATAACACAAAATGCTAATGAAAAGAAGACTTAGTGACGAGCATGTGAGAACTCTCTGCACTCTCTTTGCAACTTTCTGGCACATATAAAATTATTCCTACATACAAATTTATTTTTTTAATGTGATAATTTCTTTGTCTGTGATAATGCCAATTTATTTTAAACAATGTTTTTTACTGTGTAGTACAACATTCTGGCATAGTCATTAATCTGGCTGAGCTCCTTTGCTTTTACTGGTCCCTCAGCCCAAAATGTTCTTCCTGACAGTGGCATGGCTTTCGCAGTGAATTGTCTCCCAAGCGGGCTATCTAAAGATGAGAGATAAGAGAAGGAAAAAATCCTTCTGAGAACTGAACCCAAACCCCTGAACATTTTGTCTCCCTTGTCTGCTTTCTCATTCCATTTAGTATTCATCACTATTGAACACACAGCCCATTTCTCATGTGTCTTACTTATTATAGACATCCACTACCAAAAGGGTCAGGATATTTCATTCTTGTCTGTTTTGCTCACCACAGTATTTCTAACAACGAGAATAGTGTCAGGAACATAGAGGGAGGCACTTAATATACATTGAATGAATGAATGACTGAAACTACTCTGAGAGTTAAGTGGTCCATGGGTACCTAACACTGCACCTGACCCACAGCAGACACTTAGCAAATATCCACTTTAAGTGGAAGGAATCTGTGGCACAAGAAAATCAAATTATAACACCAGGAAGTCACATAGTTTATAGGTGGCAGGTCTGAGATGAGAAGGCAAGCCTCCTAGGAATAGGGGTTTATTTAGCACATCATATTTCTTCATGCAGAGGTCCACACCAGGGCAGTCATATACTGCACTGTGTGCCTCACCTCAGTTTCCATGTCTGTCTTCACTACTCCAAGGGAAGCATGGCTGAGTTCACTAAATAATCTGCTAAGTACAGAGGAGAAATGTGTTATGTTATTGGCTTCCTAATGGCCGTTGGTGCTAAGCTTGACTAAAACCCATTTCAAGAAGCCTTATCCAGGCAGCAGCTTGTCACCATGTCTCAATAAGAATGCTTTAAGTACTTGGGACAAAAGAAAGGACAGATCAGGTAGCAATGTGGTAAAACAAAGCCATTCCTTCCCACTTATAAAATCCAGCCCAATAAGTATTTGCTGAGGACTTATTTCATGCAGCGCACTACGCCAGGCATTTTGAGGCCTAAAAGAGAAGCCCAGCAACTGTCTTGCAAAAGAAAATAAGAGGACTAGTGCCATAGTCCACGATGGCTAAGAAGACAGTGACAGAGTTCCTGTCCTGGTAGAACAGGAATATGGCCAGGATTAGCCCTTCTTGAACCAGAGGCTCACAGCTGTTCTTGCTATAACCTCCAAGATGAGGTCCTGCTGAGCTTAGAGGAGGCTTACACTTGACGTTTGCTTATATATTGCTTATATAACTCATTCCAGACCTCTGCAGTGTTCCCTGAAGTCAATAAGAGCATCCTTGGTCCACAACACTCTAAGTGATTGAAATTAAATAAAATTATTAATTGATGAAAGGAGACAAAAAGTTTCTGGTGAATGAAGATCTTTAAATCTCTCTTTTCTTTCATTGTAATTTCAAAAAGAAAACAAACAGTGCACCAAAGCCTGAGAGCAGTAGAATCCTTGTACCAGTTTATCAATGGTTAGAACAGAAATTATTCCTGAGATATTCTTTCTCCTTCCCTGCTTTGCCATTTCTCTTCCTTTTCATGATCATCTTCCTTCATTCATCTACCTTATTTCTCCCCAGTTTTTCCTTTTCTTTTTTATTTTCCTTTCCTTTATGCCTACTATGTATAAGATACTATTAATACCTTGGTACCAATGTAAAACCCATGACTTCAGAGAAAAAATCTTTGCCCTCAATGGTTGATTTATTAACTTAAAACTTTTATGAAGGCCTGTGATCTGCCAGGTATCTCATATCGTGGAATATATAGTTTCCAAATAACCTTAGTCATTAATGAGAATCAATATGAAATAAAGGGAGGAGTAGGTGCTTTGCCATTAGACCACCATGGGCTTGAGTCTTTCTCCTCTTCTATGGTCTTAGTGAGCTTGGAAATTACTTCCTTCATAAGCTAAATAAAGATATATAATTAACTTTCTGCTTGGTTTGAGAATTACATAAAATAGGACAGATATAGCGACTTAGGATAGTTGAGAGAAAAGGCCTAGTGAATAGTCTCTGTTGATGGAATTCAAATCAGAAAATTTATGCTTTAATTGGGGAGATGAGATGCAAGAAGTAATCAAAAAATAACACCTCCCATCAGAATATCACTTCAAAACGGTGTGGTAAACTTCACATATATTACCTCTTTTCCTCTGTAGGGGACAACATTGGATCCATTTTATACATTAGGAAAAAATGGAGCACAAAGGGATCAATTGCCGTCGGAAGGTTCAGGAAGACATCGTGGCCAACCCAGCTCTTGATACTTCACACCCATTCTCCTTCCATCCCAGTGGGGTCAGCTGTGAGCTTCGTCCCATAAATTAGCAAACTAACAGAGGAAAGCTTCAAGAATGCAACATGTAAGAGGCAGATGAGCAGAGGACAGAGAGATGGGGTAATGTCAGCTGGGCACCAGGAAAGGTGAGGGTGATCAAGACATATTTCTTTATCTCACTTTGTTCTTTTGCCTTTCCTACTGGCTAACATTCACACTTGCTTGCTTAGCTTCTGGTCCCCTGAAGTGTGCCAGAAACCACCTTTTAAAAAAACGGAGCCAGTGCATATGCCTAGGAAAAACCACATCATCTATCTCCTTAGGAAGCAATGCAGTAAGCCTTAGGTTTGTTCATCTTAATCATTTTGTGGCCGTATTGTTAGGTTGGGAGAATAAATAGCAGAGATCAATAGAATATTGTTTATATGTGCTTATTCCTCTAACAATTATTTTCCAATGATAAATAGAATGGTAGGTGTATCACCTATATTCCAGGAAATTTGGAAAAATTCAGGGCATACCCATTCCTCAGTCTGTTGTTTTGGAAGTCTAAATTCACCCCTCAGTGCAAAATCACTCTCTTCATACAGTTAATATTTTACTAAAAGTTTTATGTATTCTTAATATGCAAACATTGAAATTTGAATGAAAAACAGTCATATTAATTGTGATTTAGCATGTTTGTTTTTAATAAACCCTATAAATGTTATTGCATATTTCTGGGAATTCAACTTTAAAAAATGTAATATGATTAAGCATCCATGGAACAGTTAAAAATCTTATAAAAAATATAGCATGAAAATAAAGAAAGAATTCTAAACACACACCAAATTTTCCTTTTTAACATTTATTCCCTTCACATTAAATCAACTCAATTTGGAAAGGTTACATATACTTAAGCACATGATGTCATATAATAAATCAAGATAAATGGAAAATATATAATTCCTTTTACAGAGTATGATTTCAATACTTAATTCATCTTCTCCCTTTTTGACAGAGAGTTTCAATATGAATCTAAGCTCCAATTCACAATGCACAAACTATAGCTATTTATTACAATGTTGTGCCATTTGTCACTTTTATGGAATTCAGTGTATTTTGCAGGCTGTAAAATGGGCTAGAGTGATTCAGAAATGATCTATGCCATCATTATTCCTCATTTCTCGTACTTGAATTGCATCTACTTTCCCCAACAGGCTTGATTTATTAAGTAAATAAATAAAAATATGTTTCAATAATGTATATCTATCGAGACTTCATTAGCTGCCCAGAAGATGCTATTCTGATTTTAAATAATTGAAACATACCAGTGATGGAGTCCAATGGCCTCGAGATGATTGGGTTATAAATATTTACTAAAGCCTAGTGGTAGAAGGAAGATACTTTCAGAATAGACTGGAAATGAAGAGAGACATTCAAATGATGGTAAGTGTTCATCATAAAAATCTAGAGATTTAGATGTTTATTCTCTCAAATAGAAAAGGTACCATAGAGTGGAAGGTGAGCAGATCTGTTTATTTTCTTTGAATCTGAAGCAGAATTTCTTCCAACTTTCAACTGACTGACTTTTAAAAAATACCTGTAACACTGGCTGAATTCATTAGTAAATCAATTCCCAAGCCAACCCAGTGCTAAGTTCTAAACCCCATTGCCCAATAAAGTAAGGCTTAAAGATTGGAGTTTATCACTCTCCTCAAGACTAATCCTTTATCTTAGTTGAAGTTATTTAACTGCTAAGTTAAATGAGTGTTGTGCTATAATTAAACACCTTATAGCTCTCTGTCTGTGAAGCACATATGATGATATAAGTTTAAATCTGTAGTTAAGAAGTAATGTTCAATGTTGTTTTCAAAGTTTCTAGAATGCTTTGTGTCAGAGGTCATTTATAACAGGTGCAGCTTCAATAGTTTATAAAGATAAACTGACTGAAATTTCTAACATCCCCCAGATGGTATATTTTGGCTGAAAATGCATTTTGAGAAGGAGAATATTTATTTCTTTTCTAAAATAGACTTGGAACTTCCTTCCTTCTAATTGGGAAAAAAAAAAACTGTCTCGCAAGTGATAAATAGATGTTAAAGGAGGAGGTGAATTTTTTCTCTAAAAGCAAACTGGAAAGCTCTTTCTAATAGCAGGGACAAGGCTCCGAAAAGTGTAAAATAGTTGCTAAAGGAACTAGAGAAAAAACTTTCTGTATGTGTGTGTACATGTATTTGTGGTGTGTTGTGTGTATGTGCATGTGTATGTGGTGTGTATATGTGTGGGTGTTTATGTGCATGTGTGTGTAGATGTATGTGGTGTGTATGTGGTGTATGCATGTGTGTTTTATTTTGTGGAATGAAAAATGACATAAAACTTGACAAGAACTATGGATATTTATATCACTTTTCTCCTTAAACAAAAAACAAACGAGGCCCCTCCCCAAGGAAACAGCAAGAATGACACATGAAGTATAGTGAATCAAACACACGCCTGCTGACATGGAATTTATTTGAGGCATGGTGGAGAAGCCTGCATTAGCACAGTATGGCATATATTCTTTTCTTCCAAGAGCCTGGGCAGAGTTGGGCACCCTGTGATTACCTCTCAATGCTGCTGAGTGACCGAGAACTGAGGCTTGTGTGGAGAGGTGGTGAGGGGAGCAGAGTGAGATTGGAAAGTACAGAGGCACCATCCAGGGAAGAGGGCCAGGCCTCTCCCTGGGCCCCACCGTCTCCTCATCCGGGACCAGTGCCAAGCCTGTATGGCTATAGGCTGTGTATGCCCCATCTTCCTGCCAGCAAAGGCCTGACTACCTGACACTGGTCCCCAACTTCTCCCTCCCAAATCTTTGGTTTCGCTTGGCCTAATATCCTAGGTCCTACTAAGGAGATTCTGGGCATGCAATATGTCTTAGGTAAAACACCTGGCCTCAGGAACCATCTTCTCTAGGTTTTGTTTGCTTATTTGCTCCTTTAATTTTATTTAAAAAATTATAGTGCTAAGAAACCTCACATTTATGCAAAGACCTTGAATTCATCTGTGAATGCCTCTCCTCTGCCACTCTGTCCCTCTGCCCTCCTTCTCCTCCCAGCTCCCACAGTGCAGTCCATGGTTCAGCAATAATAGCTTTTTCATAATGCCAGTCACAATATGGATTAGACAACCTCTAAGGTCAGTTCCATGTTATTCTTAAATCATTGGAACCAAAATTTCCTAAAGTAAAAACCGTGATGATAGGATTAAATAAGGTTAGGATTGAAAGAAATCATTCTAGAGCATTTGCATATGGCACATGAGGCAAGTACCAGTTTGGAGAAGCTCCAGGGGTGTGTATCAGAGAAAGACACAATGCAGTCATAATTCTCTCCTTCCTTTCTTTCTTCCTTCCTTCCTTCCTTTTTTTTTTTTTTTTTTTTTTTGGCTTTCTTTCTCCTTGCAATCTATGACAATTTCTCTGATTTTCCTGGAAGGAGTTTATTATTTACCAAATTGGGAGAGGAGCAACTACTCACTCTCAAGGCCCTATCACCTTCATTACCTACTCCAACCACTGATGGTCTTGATGGCCTTCCATGGATCTCTGATCTACCTACTCACGATCCACACAGTTGTTGGAACAGTCCCACACTCCAGAACTGCCTCTCTGGAGATGTCAGGTGTATGAATTGGGGAATCTAGCTAATAGGGAACAGGGAGGGAGAGAGAGCTAGAGTGGGAAGGGCTCAATGTGAGGAAATAAGTGTTTGAGTTTCCTCTTGTTTCTGTGACAAATTACCCCAAAGTTACTGCTTAAAATGCCAAAAATTTATTATCTACAGTTCTGAAGGTCAGAAGTCCAAAATGGATTTCAGCGGGCTAAAATCAAAGTGTCAGTAAGCTTGCATTCCTTCTGGAATCTCTAAGGGAGAATTCATTTCTTTGCTTTTTCTAAAATCTAGGGGCTGTTGACATCCCTTCACTTGTGTTCCCCAGGGAGCAACGGCATCACTCTGACCTCTGCCTATCATCACATTTTCTTCTCAGGTTCCTGACCTTCCTGCTTCCCTCACACAGGGACTCTTGTGATTATATGGGACCTAACTGTACAATCCAGAACAACCCCCCCCACCTCAGGATCCTTACCTGAGTCACATCTGCAAAGTCCCTTTTCCATACAAGTTAATGTGCACAGATCCCAGGGACTGTGGTGTAGACAGCTATGAGGAAGGGGCATTATTCTGCCCACCACGCTGGGCTTCAGTGTCCTCAGGAGTATGTGGGACATGGGGATGGACTTGAATGTACTCGAACGTGGACATGGACATGGACATGGAGATGTAGTTCAATGTGGAGATGTACTTGGATGTGGAGATGTACTTATAACTATACTGAAATACCAAATACAAATTAACTTGGAATCACTCATTGATTCCACAAATGTTTCTTTAGTATCTCTTATGTGTCAGGCACTGTGATGGGAGAGAGAAGATGTGGAGAAGAGCCCCCCCAGTGCTTACAGCATGGGAGAAGGCTGTACTGAAGAAGCCAACAAAAGTCTTAAAACAAAAATCTTTGAAATTAATATTTAAACATATAATACTCTATAGCACTCCCACTTGCCATTTTGTTTAACAAATATTTACTGAACATCAGCTATGTCTGCCACTGGGCTGGTCACTCAGCATACAGCAGGAAGGATGAAATTTTCTGCTTCAGAGGAGCTTTTTGTCTGATGGAAGAGACAGAAAATGAACAAAGTTGAGATAAGCGTCATAAAGAAAATAAAAGACATGGATGGATTACTTTAAATTGAGTGTTCAAAGACTCTCTCCTTGTGGGGATGGCATGTAAGTTGATGCCAAAAAGATGAGAATGTGCTGACCAACTATGTGTAAGGCTCTGGGAAGAGCATTGTAGTAGAGAGAGCAGAAAATGCAGAGGCACTGAGCCAAACAAAAACTTGATGCATTAAAGACCGGAGGGAGGGCCCAATTATTTGGAGGAAAGCTGGGGTAGAAGAGAATCATGAATTTTGATGATGATTTTTGGTTGCTTTAAAGTGAACCTAGTGTTCAATCTTAGGACTTCCGAACACCTCTCAGCCAATCTCAACATGGAGCAGTAGTCTGGGGCTCCTAGGCACTCTGTCTTCACTATCAGCCAGCACTTTTGGAGGTCAATAAATACTGCATTGGAGGTGTTTATTGTTCTTTGAATGTCTCCAGAGCAGTAAGTACTGCCTAAATGTTTTACTTCCACGCATGCTCCCAAAGTTTTTAATTCTCCATCTGGAGTATGGAAGAGATTGCTCAGAAAGATGTTTCATGCCTGATGATAAATTCTAGTGCTGAGGGATGTGCAGAGGGAGAAGAATGAACATTTGGAATGAGAATTCAAGACTTCATAATCAAGATCAAAAACGCATCCCATGTGAACAACTCTGTGAGAAGATTTGGCTCTGAGATAAGGATCAAATTAGGTGATTATCGTGATTGTAGCCCTCATGAGCCCCAAATATATCAATTACTTGAAAATTACCCACACTTTTTCCTTTCATTGTTTCAGCTAGTCATGAGTGGAGCTTTTAGAAACAAGGCATAGCTGATGTACCTATAACTTATTTCTTTCTACAGTTGATCAGTTTCAACCCACTGAAGACTGAACACTATTCTCCAATCTCTGGACCCCTTCTCAGGCAAAAACACATTACACGAGTACCTATAGTTAATAACTGATGGTACAAATGAGACCTTCACTGCTGGCTTACTGACTTACTAACTAGGAGGAGAGGTGAGACTCGTGTGAACAAATCCACTCTGGGTCTGCACCTTTCTGAAGCCATTTACATGGAAAGATGTCTGTGTTGGTCTCCACTTCTCTTTCCATGTGCCTCTTCTTTGTCCCAAGTCACAGTTATTACATTTTATTAAGGGCTTTGTTTCTAATATGCCCCACCTACCTCCTACTCTATAGGCTGCAGAGAAGGATGGAGAATCTGGGGCTGTTGAGAAAGCCACATTTTCCCTGAGAGCAAATGGCTTGCTCACGATCTGTAAGTAAAAGATAAACCATGAGACCTACAACCTGTCGGCTTCACGAAGAACCTTCCCCACTCGCATTCCTGCAAAAGTTCACTGCAGACCAACCTAGGGAGCAGTACCAGAGAGAAAAAGGAAGCCACTGGATTCATCCATATTTTTCTCACCTTTTTATAATTACATATCGTTCTAGAATTAGAACGTTCTAGAATTAGAACTCCAAGTGGAGATCCAATAAATAGCTCTTTTCTCTACTTCTAAGAAAAATTCTTTAAAAAAAATGTGTATTTGCTATCTGTTGACACTCCCTAATTTCTACTTTTTCTCACCCCACTCCAGTTGATATAGTCCTCCACCATACTCTTTAAAAGTCATCAATAACTGTATCCCTTCTCAAGAAAAATGTTTAATTCTCTGTCATCTTACCTTTTCAGCAACATTTCCCATGAATCCAAGATTTTACTATGCTACACTCAGTCTTCCTCCTCTCTCAAAATCCACTCTCTCTTGCCCTCCTGTGCTGGAACTCCATCACCTATTAGACCTCCAAATCTGAAAATGTCAGAACTGTCTTCAAACCTCTTCTCTATGTACACACTTTCTTTAGTTGATCTCATCCTCTCCCTAGCTTAAATGCCATTTCAGCACTGATGCCTCCCAAATACCAGCCTCACTCCTCAAAACTGTAGTCTCATATCTATTTACTTCACATCCTCATTTGCATACTGTATAAAGTCAAACTGTAAAAGGCTGACACTAAGCTATTTATATACTTGTCTCCTCCAAATTGCCTCTTCACCACCCCCAAAGCCTTTTTTCTCTCTAAAAATGGCCCCAACATTCATCAGCTCTTCAGGTCAAACCTTGGGGAAAACCTTAATTTATCTTTTCCCTTCCCATCCTACAACCAATTCAGTAGTTATGCTGTCTCTACATCTATCTACCTATATGCATGTATCTATTATCTATCTATTCATCTATTATCTATTATTTGCCTATATTTCTATATATCTATGTATCATCTATGTTTCACCATTTTTTTCTGCTACAGCCCTAATTCAAGCTACCACCCTCTCTCTTCTAGACCTCTGCAACAGCTCCCTACCCCATCTCCCTGCTGTCTTTCCTGTCCCTAAATTGATGCTTCACCAGCTGCCAGAATCTTCTAAACCCTAAATCAGGTCTCTCCATTCCCTTCTGCCCTCTCCTTGAAACTTCTTCCCTTGAAACTTGGATGAAACCCAGATGTGATGGTCTGGTCCCAGTCTCTCTCTCCCACCTCATATCTCTACAAGTGTTCCATCACATAGGATGTTACTTGTGCCTTGAGGATACCATGCTCACTACTGTCTCATCCCCTTCTTGGGATGTGCTTTATCCAAATCTTTATGTGGCTCCACCCTCTTAGCATTTGGGTTACAGCTACACTTGTATATGATGTTCTCTGCTCAATAAAGCAGTAAGAATGATTACTGTACCTATATATCAATTATACATCATTAAACATTTATAAAGTTTATTATACCTATTGAATAAAAATTACACTTTAAATATTTCTTTTCTTTGTCTTTTCATGCTGAAAGACGGCTCCTTAAGTATGGGGCTGTTTGGTTTATTCATTGATGAATCTTTTCTCTCTAGAAAAGGGTCTCTAGCATAGAAGGTACTTAGTTACCTCTGTCGAATGAATGGACTTGAATATGTATCCCTCAGAGAGACCGTCCCCAATCATGCAGTCTAAAGCAACACAAATACCCATACAGTCATTTCTTATCCACATTACATTCTTCATCAGTAACTGAATGCATTGATTTGCATTTCTTTATGTGCCTTTTTTTTTTCGTGTCTTCCCCACTATGATCTAAGACCCTTAAAGGTGGGGATTGGTGCTGGTCTTATTCATTGCTGAGTCCCTGTTTTTCAAAACAGTGCTTGGCATATGGTAGCATTTCAGTAGACACTTTCAGTCTGATGAATTTTGATGTCCTGCCACAAGCAAGGAGAGCTGACATGTCCAGGAGGAGCCACTTCACACAGTCCAGGGCTACACACAGAAACACATTGCTGCTGTATTCTGAGGGTGTGCACGACAGTGTCTACACTCTATACTGTGCTCTGGGTGAGGTAGGGGTTGGCTGAGAATCTCTGTTCAGTGACCAGGACCAATTCCAGGAAATAGGATACAATGGCATAAATTGACTTTGGCACTTCTTTTCTTTTTCAGCATTCTGCCAGCCTCAAAGCTCAGGTCCATCATGTTTGCTCACTCACTGTCTGGGAGCAGCAGCCTGTGGACACTGCTTGTATTCCAGGCTCCTCGCCTCTTCTCTTTATTAAGATGCATATCTTTGAGTCCATTTTCCTACCTGCAATGCTTTGAGTTGAGGGTAGCAAAGGGATGAATCAGAGAAGCAAATGTCCATGAATGCTGTTGTATCCAAGGGGGCAGAAGATGTATAACCCATAAGGTGCATTGAAAACCTTTGAAGAGTCAAAGTAATTGGAAGAGGCAGATGTTAAAGCCTGGAATGGGCAATAAGGAAGCTGTATTGAGGGCATGCCATGTCTCCACTTATTAGATAGTGTGTTCTCTATAAGAGGCTGTTGCTACATGCATGTACCTTCCTGGTCAGATTCAGTGTGACAAAGCTGAGGGGTCTAGGGTGGCACTGAGAGCCTCCTTTTGATCCCTCACAACCTCATGTCAAGTATTTCTACCTTTTCCTTCCACATGGACTGTTTATTTAAGGTACCAGGTAGGTTACCTTCTATACGATTCTGAAATTTCATATATCATCTGATCAAACTGACTCCACAAATGAAAATGAAGGCTAAGGCCCAGAAAGGGGACGAGACCTGCCCAAAGTGATACAGCCCCAGTGATGGGGAAAGACCAGAACCCAGAGCTCCTCACAGCCCAGAGCTCAGCTCTTGGGACCTCCTGCACCTGGGTCGAGTGCTGGTGCCTTCTGTTCAGTTCTCTGTGGATGCAGCTGACATCTTAAGGGTAAAGCCTTTTAAGGTTCTTGAGGTTTCTGACCTCAGGATGGTTCTGGGGATTGAGGTGGGTCAGAGAGGAAAGCATGGGATGGAGAGAAAAGAAATAAGATATAGACCAATGCAGATCCCTTTCAGAATCCACCAAATTATTCAAATCTCCTTTAGTAATTGTGGATTCACTAACATCAAGTCTCCTATGGGAAGTTGTTTCTGACAGTGTAACCCAAGATGGTCTCACATTTTCCTATTTTTCTTTTCTTCCTAGTACATTGGAAATCATCTTATGTATCTGTTGTCTTGTTATTATCAGTATTATCCACTAGAAGCCCAGCTTCCCAAATACAGAATCTTGGGTGTTCTATTGCGCTGATATTTCCAATCCTGGAACAGTGCAAGCTGCTCAGTAAATAGTTGTTGAATTAATTATTGCTGAATAAATCAAAGGTTATGGCATAGGTTTTAAACTCATAAAATTCTAAAGTATATATTTTTTGATTGAACAAACCTATTTATTTGATCCCCTGATACTTCTATTGTTTGAATCAAATAAATAAAATGTTTTTACCATGGAAAAAAAAATAAACCCTCTATTTGAGATAGCTGACAGTCTAAAAGGCTGCTCAATCATTTATAACTTACATGCTGTCCAGCCTACATTATCTCTTTAACTCATCTCTCATAAAATGACAGAAAACTACTGAAAAACCACTCACCTCTCTTGAATCCCCCTGATATAAATTCAGAGTGAAAAGGTAAAAATATTGCTCTCTCCAGGGAAAAGTAATCCCACCTTAGTTGTGGTTAGAGGGATGGCATTGTTATTCCCAGGCACTGGAAATCTATCATCTTCAACTTTCCCACCTACCCGAGAACAGACTGTAGTAATAACTCCAAGGAGCTGCGTTTCAACTCCAGCTGTGGATCCAATTTTCACTTATAAGATTTAACCTGGAAATTATCAGTGACAGCAGCAGGGGGAAATTGAACAGCTGATTTGGGAGGTACATTGGGAGAAGCTGGCCCAGCCTGGCAAGAGAAAAAGACGAAAGCTGCATAAGGCAGACTGGCATAAAGGATGTCCTTGTGGAAATGAAATGTGATGTACAGTAATTCCAACTGTGAAGCCACCAAATAGCCTATTAACAAATAAATGGCTTGATGTGATTATAGATAAGACAAGTGAAATTAAACAACATCACACGCTATGAAAGCTGCATCTGGGTGCATTGAGAGCTGGTGAGAGGTTTAAGGAGCAAGAGGGGAGGACGATTGAATCATGCTTTGAATGAGGAAATTAAAGGAAAGTTGATAAATGAGAAAAAGTCTATTTAATTGGGGTGTTGATGCAGGAGTCATTAGACTCTGACTCTAAAACA
The DNA here is from genome assembly GCA_004027715.1 of Plecturocebus donacophilus. NCBI lineage: Eukaryota > Metazoa > Chordata > Mammalia > Primates > Pitheciidae > Plecturocebus > Plecturocebus donacophilus. Next base: position 54,359 of record PVKP010011142.1, read on the forward strand.
TTAAAGATAAAAGCTGAGAATAGAAAGAATGTATAATGGGCCAGGCACAGCATCTCACACCTGTAACTCCAGCACTTTGGGAGGCCGAGGCGGGTGGATCACCTGAAGTCAAGAGTTTGCGACCAGCCTGGCCAACCTGGAGAAACCCCGACTCTACTAAAAATACAAAAATTAGCCAGGTATGGTGGCAAGCACTTATGATCCCAGCTGCTTGGGAGGCTGAGGCATAATTGCTTGAACCCAGGATGTGGAGATTGCAGCGAGCCAAGATCGTGCCACTGCACTTTAGCCTGGACAACAAAAGGAGACTCTGTCTCAAAAAAAAAAAAAAAAAAAAAAAAAAAAAAAAAAAAAAAAAAAAAAAAAAAAAAAAAAAAAAAAAAAAGAAAGAAAGAAAGAAAGAAAAGAAAGAAAGAAAGAAAGAAAAAGAAAGAAAGAAAGAAAGAAAGAAAAGAAAAAGAAAGAATGTATAATGGAAAGTCACAAAGTTTCAGCATCTTTAGCTGTAGGCATTACATTTTACTACATAATTGTTACTAAACACCTAAGTGCCAGGCACTGTGCTAATTCAGAGATTAAAGATACCATCTCTTTCCCCTAAGGGATGAAGTTTTGTGAATGGACTAGAGGGCTGAAAACTACAGGAGCAAACTTGTAATGGGAATCAATGCAAAACTACCTCTTTGCTTTTCAAAAATATAAACCCCTTAATACCTTATTAATTGCCTTTGCACATATTATCTCATCCAAACCTCAGGACACCCTGTGGGCTATGCATCACTGCCCCACTGTGCTGGTGACAAAACTGAGGATCTGAGAGATGTAGCACATCACAGAGCTAACAGCTCAAAAAGCTGGGATTTGAATTCAGTGTTTACACCAAAACCCATGTTCTTTCCACTATACAATGTTACCGCTGCAGGTACCTAGCCGAAACAACTTCTGGTTAATCTGTGACATACACAAGCCTCCCCGTTTCTTATGATTTATGTCTCATTAATGTGGCCCCATTTTACTTTTTCATAGAGCAGGTATCTTGCATACTTCCCTTGTGGCGGGATCAGAAATTCAATTACAATCTGGATAAATGGAAAAAAATATGCTTTATTTTTCTCAAGAGTATTTGAAGGTTAACATGAACTGCAATGTAGCCTTAAGATCAGAGTGCATTTAAAACTCCAAACAATAACCAGGTCAGTAACTGGGAAGAAGGGAGGCATTTGAGGAAGGAAAGAAGTCTTAAAAGCCCTGCACAGATACCCTACTGATACTCAGTTCAGGGGTAAAGCAAAGGTGTCCACCACAAAGGACCCAATGGACAAGAGAGACCTCTGATATAGTAGCATCCTCTAAGCTGTGTCAAGCTGCAGCCAGCTGTCTCAGGTCTATTGTCTGCAACACTGTTCACCAGTCGAGAGGGTGCTGGCTGAGCTGGAGCTCAGAGGAAATGTCTCTCAGCCTGGAGCCTCACCACAACACTAGGAGGCAGCAAAGTACCTGGGAAAGGAATTCACTTCACTTTAGCTCTGCAAGTATTTACTATCTGCTCAACACATGTCATCCTTCTAGAGTCGTAAATACGGTAAAGAACTAAAAATTATAGCCTTGACCACTTGAGAGGATACAATCTCATTGAGGATATAAGAGAAATAAATCCACAGTCAAAATTTTCAGGCAGGGGGGCAGCAGGCATGCTGGGGACCACTCCAGAAAATAGTGACACTGAGAATATGTTTTAGGAAACAGGGAGAGACCAAAGTGAGCTACACAGTATTAAGGAAGGCTTCATGGATAAGTAGAATTTGAGATAATTTTTATAATTATGATGGAAGACGTGGGGAGATCATCCTTGATAGAAAGCACGAGTCTAAATGGAGAAACAAGCCTAGAAAAAAATGAGTGTAGTAGAGGATGGATAATAGGGACACCAGACTGACTCAAAGAGAAGGTTTTGTGGTGCATCTATTATGTGCCAGGCCAGGGATATATTATTTAACTTGCCTTTCACGATAGCTGTGCTGCAGAAAGAACTCTTTACCTCTATTATAAAAAGCATCTTAGAAACAAGTAACTCATCTGATCTGCAACAGTCAGAGCCAGGAACTGAAAGACCACTTGCACCATCCTTCACCCTGTGTCTCCGTGGTTCAGATGCAAGTGAGATAAAGGTAGAAACTGTCCCTGACCTTGAGGAACACACAAGTTGTCTGGGAAAACACAGACAGATTAATCAGGAATTTCAGTTCACTACAACATGTCACAGAAACCAAGTCAGACAGGGTCTTGTTTTATGGAAGACACAGTGTGGCACTTGAGGTGAATCTGGAAAAATAAACAGAATATATTCGGGCAAAGAAAGGAGCAAAGGTTGCTTTAAAGTGAGGAAACAGCTTGTGTGCAGTGCCAGAGGTGAGGAAATGGTCTGGCTCACACAGAGCACTCCATATCAGCAGGTCCCAGGGGCTCAGAGCACAGACTCTGTCAGCAGATGTCTGGTGGAAGTGCTGTGTGACCTTTGGAAAGCCACTTAACCTCTCTGTGCCTCAGTTTTCTTATCTGTAGAGGCAATAATAATACATATCACCCAAGGTCATTTGAGGAGTAAATGATCTAACATTTCTAAAGACCTTAGAACCATGCCTGGCAAATATGTAATGTGGTGTGGCTGGAGTCTTAAAAACCAAGTTAAGTCATGGAGAGGGCCCTTTGTCCTATGTTCACACACTTGGGATTTGTCTTGAGAATGGTGTGGGAATGTTGAGGAAATATAACGAGAACAGTAAAGTCTCTGGACTCACATTTTAGAAAGCTGAGGGTGAAGACTTGCAGTCATTTAAGTGAAAAATGAGGGCGGCCAGAAGCTAAGGCAGTGGCAATAGACAGGGCAAGAATAAAATGGGCGCAAAAGATACTAAGTAAGAGTAGAGCATTAGGTGACGGAATGGATGAAGGCAGCAGTGGTCCCTAAGTTTTAGGTTTGGGGGTATGATGGTTTCTAAAGGAAGTAAAATGCTTTCCTTTCATCCTTGCCCTTCCCTTCCAGCCCCGCATCACCTCATTCACCTCTTGGCTGTCTGCCTGTGTGTGAAATGGGGGCTTTCCAGGACAGGATCTCTCACTGCCCCTCTAGCTCTCAGAGCCTTTGGGGCTGCCTTTGTTTATGGCGAGTGACTACACAGTGAGTGGGTGAATCCAGCTGGCTCCGAGCAGGACGGTGGTATGTCCTCCTTGCCCTCTCTCTTCCTGTTTATGTGAATATGTTTTCTTATTTATTTATTTGGATTTTTTGAGACAGAGTTTCACTCTGTCGCCTAGGCTGGAGTGCAGTGGCACGATCTCAGCTCACTGCAACATCCACCTCCCGGGTTCAAGCGATTCTTCTGCCTCAGTCTCCTGAGTAGCTGGGACTACAGGTGCACAACACCACACCCAGCTAATTTTTGTACTTTTACTAGAGACAGGGTTTCACCATATTGGCCAGGCTGGTCTTGAACTCCTGACCTTGTGATCTGCCTGCCTCAGCCTCCCGAAGTGCTGGGATTACAGGAGTGAGCCACCGTACCTGGCTATACAGACATGTTTTCTAATGGTCTGCTTAGAAATGAGGCTTTAAGTCAGCTGCCTCTTTTCAAATGAACACGTAAAGTACCTGCAGATGGGGCTGAGAGTGGTGAGTGACTCTCTATGTGGAGAGTCATCACATGCTGCAGATTCCCTCCTGGGTCATATGGCACTGATGCAGAAGAGAGTGAGTGCATGGGGCCAGCGAGGATGACTTAACCTTCCTTCCTCATGCCTTACTCCCTCCATGCATGTGTATGCTGCCAAGAGAAAGTTCCCCGAAGCACAAGAAAATGACCCAAATAAAAACATAATGCATTCCCAATCCCTCTCCTTTGCCATCCCCTGCTGATATGAAATGTATCTAGCCAGTAAGAAAATTAAATATGATACTTGCTTTGATTTTTATTTCTATGTGCTCATGTGCTTCTGCCTTAAAAGGCAGCCCCTCCATTTTTAAGGCCACACATCAGAGTACTTTATACACATCTCTCTTTAACTGGAACTAAGTAAGATGGTTTGCATTTCAGTTTCTCTTTCTTACAATCAACTTTCATATGAGTGCCTCAGGAGAAACAAGTTCAATTTTTTCTTCACCCATTACAAGCAACCGGTGCCATAGAAACATTCAAGCATGGAGAGAAAGGATGTCATTTCATTCTACCTGTCGGGGGTCACTACCCTTCAGGTCCCAGAGCTAAAAGACTTCAGAGTCTCCAATTATTTGTGTTTTCAGCAGCACTTAAAAAGTAGCTCCAGAAATGAAGTCAATGTTTAGGGACAACCAACTGTTTCAGAGTCTCACCAACCTAGATTTCCATGCTTGGCCCAGGAAGAGACTCGTGTATGAAAGCTGTGGTTTATATCAGAGCAGTTTCTAGATATTTTGCTGATCCTCACAAGTAGCCTATAATTATCCCTCCCTTCTCCAAGATGAGTAAGGAGAGGAGAGAGGAGGCAAGTGACTTGTGCGATTGTTCTTCAGAAAGGTGTCAGAACCAGGATTAGAACCCAGGTGTTGCAACACCCCCATCTCCGTATTCCTGATTTTGAGGCTATGCCACTGAAATTTTATTTTGTACTTTAACATAACATCATCATTTCTGAGCACGGTGAGGTGATGGAATCAGGAATGCTGCAAGACTTTCCTTACTTTCCCAGTCCTACTACCTGCACTCAAACTTGCTCCAGTTTCTCCAGAGGGATGAATAACCTTAATAGTAATAATAGATGCCTCTGTCTTTCCAGTTATAAAGGGTTTTACATATTTCACTTCACATAATCTTCAAAGCAGCCCTGATAAAAGTGAGCTGGGCATTCTTCTTTGCCCTGCAGATCTACTAGCCAACCTCCTCACCCAGCTCCATCCCTGGAAGGCTGGCCTCTGGAGGCGGGGGGTGGGGTGGGAGCTGCACATCAAGTGTGGTCCCTGCAGTGGGGCTTCCAGTCCTTTCATATCAGAAGAAGGCATCAGTATGAGATGAGAGAATCAGAGGAGAAAAGTCAGTGAATGCAGTCACCAGCACACCCCTGCTGGGTCAAAGCATGGCAGTCGCTGTGCTCCCTTAATGAGGGGACATCTGCCCAGTGATCCACTTCTACCCTCTTCTACAGTAACAGGTTCAGCAACCTTGGAATTTTGACAGCCACTCTGACCCTGTGCTAGTAAAGGTTTACTACTGTTGTTGGAGGAAGTCAAACCATCTCCAAAATCTTATGTTATCTCTGTATGCATTGGACTCACATATATACATAAGTACACATGCATATAAATATTTATATATTTACAAATACACACATGCATATCTTAGAGTGCTTTTCTGATTGAATCTTGCTCTGATGGATACATAGAAAATCAGAATGGCTAAGGAACTTTTCTAGAGTCATACAATTAGAGCTAGCTACAAAATTTGTGATGCCCAGGACAAAATCAAAATGCAGCTGCTTAATGCAAAAATTAAAAAAAAAAAAAAGCTATTTGTTTTCTTCTGTGGTCTCCGTCTTGACCTGCATGGTGTGCTTTTGTTTGATATTTAATGTCACACTCCCTGGGAGCTTGTGCCAACCGCGATCGCTCCCAGGCCTGCATCCAGACCCTACAGGGGCAGCAGCAGCCACCGTGACGGAGCAGGAGCAGGGGAGCCACAAAGTGACTCCCTGGAGAGGTGGAAGTGGCAGGAGGCGAGAAGGCCAGCAATCCAGGGCTTGTTCCAGCATCGCATTGGGCTTCACTTATGAATTATAAATTCAAAAGTAAAATTATGAAGAATCTCAAAGTAGCAGCTGCAGGGCACTAAACCACAGGAGCAGTGGCTGTTTTGATGGGGCCTTGTGCTACTGCACACGCATGATGTTGAGCTGACACACAACTGTGTGTGGTGGAGCTGGGATTTAAAGTGTATCAGACTCTAAAATCCATGCTTTTGCCAGAGAATCATGTTGCCTTCCAAAGCTAATGCATGGACTCCCTTCTCCTTAGTTAGAAGTCTGGGGATCAGAATAAGAATAAAATCCAACAGACAGATCACATCTTACATTTCCCAGGCCTATTGCCCACATATATTCTCCATTTTGTTAGCCAAGGAAGGAAGCTATTTAGTTTTTCTTTGTAATGAAGAAAACAAAATTAAGCCAGGTCATATTTCTAGTGACTTTTGGACCTTTAATCTGCATCAGACTCAAATGGAGCCTCAATTAAGTGTGTACACCCAGCAGAAGTGGAAAATCATTAACTAGAACACTTTGCCTTAGGAGATACAGATGTCACCAGCCACTTTAAAAATGAGTAGTAATGGCTTGACTGTTCTCGGTCAATCGTCAGACCAGAAAAACGTTTCGGAGCTTCGGGCCCACTCTAAGGAGATTGACCAGCGAGGGTGTTTGGCTGCATGCGTGATAGAGTTTGGGTATCTGTCCTGCCCAAATCTCATGTTGAAACGTTATCCCCCATGTTGGAGGTGGGGTCTGGTCAGAGGGTGATTGGATCATGACTTCTCATGAATGGTTAAGCACCATCCCTCTTGGAACTGTCCTAGCAATAGTGAGTGAGTTCTTGTGAGATCTGGTCGTTTAAAACTGTGTGGCACCTCCACGCTTGCTCCAGATCTTGCTTTCACCCGTAAGTCATGTACCTGCTCCCCTTTCATCTTCTGCCATGACTGGAAGCTTGCTGAGACCTCCCCAGAAGCTGACGCCAGCATCATGCTTCCTACACAGTCTGCAGACCCATCAGCCAATTACAACTCTTTTCTTTATAAGTTACCCAATCACAGGTATTTTTTATATCAGTGAAAAAAATACAGTGGGGTGTGCTGAAATCTGACCCTCAAGAATGGAATGACGGTACTCTATAGTATGGGTTGGGGCGGAGGAAACAGAACACAGAACTGCTTCCAAGGAATAAAATTAAGACCATCAATATGAGTATATAAACCAGGAATCTGTTTTAAAGTAGAATTTCATACACAATTCAAGGCACAAATGTTCCAGGTAATGAAATGGCAGCAGCAAAGATAAAAGACACTCATTGAGAGTTTTAAGTGAGTAAGATTTGCTCCATGGGTTGGGGTATGAAGAAATTCAAAACTAGACTGAGTTTTCCTGCAGGTAAAACCAAAACTATTATAAAATGTTGATTATTATAATAATAAGCAGTAGCAGTACTTAACCTGTGTTGAATGATAAATGAACACCACAGGGGCTGAAAACAGAGAACAGACTTTATAGAGTGGGTAAAAATTGTACTATTTTTTCACAAAAAGAATGAGGAATCACATAAATTCGTGTACTTGCCAACAGCTCACACAGAAAGTCTAAGAAAGTTTTATTTAAATCCCCTGCATGAGAAGTACTCACTAGGTTACTAAGAAGTTGAGGCAGTTGGAAAGACATTGTATGCTGATCTCAGTGAATCCAACTTTTTCTCCTCAACAGTCTCACTCAGTGACCTGGGAGAATCTTGTTCATTCTGGCATGTTAAGAAGGAACCCAGAAGCCAACCATCTGCTCAGTGAATCAAGACCAGTGCTGACAAATAGAAATAAAGTGTCAGCCACATATGTAATTTCAAATTTTCTAGTAGCCACTATAAAAGCAGTTAAAATGAAAGTGAAATTAATTTTAATATTTAAAATTTATTAACTTATAATAATGTATAATATTTAATTATTTAAATGTATAAAATCTCATTATCAATTATTTAATAATTAATATATAAAATATATTATTTTCATATTACTTAATATATTCATGTTAATTACTATTAATTGTTAATACTTTGACAAAAATATAATGAATTACATTTACATACATTCGAATAATAACATTTACATATATTCAGTTGATCAACCTATGAATTAATCTGAATAATCAATTTATCTAAATATAAATTAATACTATAGTAATGATATATAGTAGC